>VYZU01005036.1:19309-87861 GCA_013401355.1 Ceyx cyanopectus
TTTTTCCTTTTCCTTTTTCCTTTTCCTTTTTCCTTTTCCTTTTTCCTTTTCCTTTTTCCTTTTCCTTTTTCCTTTTCCTTTTTCCTTTTCTTTTTTCCTTTTCTTTTTTCCTTTTCCTTTCTTTTTTCCTGGTGTCTATACATACCTTTTTTAGCATTGTCTTTGCCTTGTCTCGAGTAGGTTTCATGCATCATTCTGCTGAGAATACAGCATCTAAAAAGAAGACAGTAGAAGAATTAAACATCATGGTGTACTGTGCCTTTTTTCAGTTGTGCTCTCCTTTTCTCACTAGAAATGAGCACCTACACTGCCGATTTCATTAGTCAGATGAGGATTGTCTAGGCTTTGCCTTGAGTTTTCAGGAGGGTAGACAACAAGGATGTTATCCTTGCAGTCTCTAGAGTTAATCTGCAGCTTCAGGAGCTGTGGCATCTCTGTGGGTTTATTCCAGACAAGTTTTTTTCCTGCCAGAACCCTCAGCCAATACCGCACGGTTATGGAGTGGGTAATTGAAGGAGCAGAGCAAAGAAGTGAAGCTTCAGTGTGCTTTCTTCTTCCCACTCACTTCATCTGTGCCTTGCCTAATCTTTCCCTTGATGCTCTTCAGCCAGCCTGTAGTGGCAAGGCACTGAGAGCTGACAAGCTGATGCCATTTGTTCTAGTCATGAAGGCAGCAACATGGGGGATGTTTATGGGCTGACAGCACCATGGCTCATGTTTTCTCGGTAGCTCCTGCAGTGTTTCATGTCAACACTGTTTCAGATGAGTCTTGCAAAGAATTTTTTCCCTTAATGACTCTGTCTGAAAGGAGTGATACAACTATTTTAATGTTTTGCTCATCCTTGTAGACAGGGTGTTTGAAGTTTGCTACTATGAAAAGCAAATGGCTGAATGGATTTCTGAACCCCTTGGACATGTACAGCATACCAGCATGTACAGATCAACGGCCTACCTTGTAACTCTTTGCCTTGGTCTGATGTGGCATGTAGATAGGTGATGGTGTTCTTATTATAGTTGACCAGAATCTGGGATTTGTTAGCTCTGGACACTTGGCCACATCTTCTCCCTCAGGAAAGGAAGGATGTCAATGGCAGTGAAAAACCAGAGATGGAGGGAGAGCTGAAAACACATTGTGCTATTCAGTTAATGTGTCCATGTAGCATTTTTACTTTTTTGTAAATGTAAAAACGTGCTGGTTTACATTTTTGGAGCATCAGTGTTTGAGTCAGCAAAGTAGAGTGCAAATAGAAACAGGACCAGTCTCTGTCTGTGTGGGAAGTATCAGAAAGAAAGCAGTCATTTGCCTCTCCTCTCACCTTGCTGGCACTTGTATGGAAAGATTTGCTGATATAGTCTGAAGGTTTTAATTGTTTGGAGGAGGGAGGAGGAGTATTTATTTGAAACTGTGTTTCTGAAAAGCAGCTGCAGCTGTGATGCCACATAGTAAGGACAAGGGTTTGCAGTGTGCCTGTGTAAGGTAGCAGCACATACTTAGGCTGCCTTTTAGGCAGTTCAGGGTAAAAAATAGCACCTCCTCCAGGAAGCTGCTCTCCTTCTAAGGAGAAGTCATATTTAAGGTAGGAAGATTGCTTTAGTTTGTTCAGATTCTGAGTTGGTCAGGAGAGGGCATATGAGTGAGAGTGCAATTCTTATAGAGGGAAAAATCTCCTAACTATGAGGGTTTTACAGCTTTTATTAGAAACTGTGTTACTCCCTTGCCAGAGCCACTTGGCTGAGAATGCTTTGGCCCCAGGATCCCTTTGGTTCATGCAGAGCTTTGTGGTCTTTTCAGTTCAAAAGAAATGTAACTGCCAGAGTGTTTAATTTAAACTTTATTGTCACTGGGACTTAATCCATCAATTTTTCTGGAAGTTAGTAACAAGACCAGGAGCCAAATGGGGTCACGAACTTGGGTCAGATGTGTTCAGGTCTGTGAGTAGTCTGAAATCTTGGTGCAGGGAAGTAGGATTGCAGTGGTTGTGTCTGGAAAGAGGAGATTTGTGGATTTCTGCACTGGGTCTTGTCTGGGAAAGCAAGGCCAAATTTCACAGTTAATTGGAAAAGAAATGTTTCTTTTCAGTTAGTGATATTACATGGTCTTTCTATTGATTTGACAAAGAGAAATAGATGCCAGTTTAAGGTGGGAGTAGTATCTGTTTGTTCTCCAAAACCTTTCCCATCATTGTTTCATCCTGTGTGGATTCAACTTGAGCTCTCTGTGCTTGGTCCAGGAGCCAGTTTCTTGGTGGTTTTCAGACATTGAGGGATTCTGGCGACTGCATCAGCTGAAAAGGGGCTAATCCTTCCCTGCTTTCCCTGATTTTAGGAGGATAGTAATTCTTCAGCACCTCGTTTTGGTAACAGTTTATTAGCCTAATGTTGACTCAGTTATACTTGACCTCACCCATTTCCTGATCATGCTGTGTTATCCCTCTCTGCCAGCACACAAGACATAGAAGAAGAATGCAGAAGTTGAGGGGTCAGCTTCCTTTAGCATATAGCTTAACCCAAGAGTTCCTTGATTTTGTATTATGAAAACCAAAACACCAAGGACATTGCTTCTAAATGGCTTTGTGTTGCATTTTCACTGGTTGAGAGTGCAGTCCTTGTTGCTAAGTAATACCATTTTCAAGTAGGGGAAAAAAAAACCCAACAAAACACAAAACCACAGCAGAAACTCAGACTTCTAAAAAAGAAGGAAATTTTAGCTTTCAAAGTCAGTTATTTCAGGAAGTAACTAAAACCTGGTTTGGGAGCATTGCAGGAGACCACCAAGTAAATCAGTTTACTTCTTTGCTTGATTGAGTGATTGTTTGTAAATTAATTGCATTTTCCCACCAAACCATACCAAATATTTGGTTTTGTTGCTACATATGTGAAGAACATATGCTTTTGTAGACATGGGTGCACTTTCCTGATAGGCTTTAGTGAGAAAGCAGAAAATGGTGCTGCTTGAAGAGTGTTCCAGAGTACTTTTGCTCTGGGAGCTCAGTGGTCCAGGTTCCCATAGAGTCCTGTCCATCTTAAAAGCTACAGATGTTCTGTAGACTGTGTGCCAAATGCTGACTTCTTGCTCATTTTGTATACTACTTTGTGGTGTGCTTTGAAACCTGACACAAGTTTAAAAAAACCCATCAAGACATAAATCTTTTCCACGTCTGAAGTAAACTGAGGCATATTGTTACTTCAGTCAGCATTACATAGAAGGGCAACTCTTTTCAGTTAAAAAACTCATTGTTAAAGCATACTTCCTTGAAACATGTCTCAGGAGTCAAGAAGGAATATAGAAATGTGTGTGCCTGGGAATACACAAATCAGAATTAGTCTGGGTGTAATTACAGGGACATATAATCAGTCATTCTCTGATTTGCCAGTTTTCAAATAGCAGTATCTTTGCCTCCACAATTGCTTTCATCCCCACATGTCCAGAGTAGCTCCATAGTGTGAGATACTGGGTTTGAGACTACTTTTTGACTCCTGAAATGGCATGCAAGGCTGTATCTCATTCACAGTCATTCAGCTATGTTATACTATTTTAGGGAGAATTAAAGCCAGAGTGGTTTGAATCCCAAGCTTTTGGTATTTCAGTAAATGGATTTATCAGCAAGATGTCCAGGGTATTTACTTTGTCTTCTCATTAGAGGTCTTTGTAATAGTTATCTAGACCCTATGGACTTTGTAAGAGGCAGAAGAAACAAGCCTGAGAGTAGGTGACTAAACCATTGCTGCTTCTGAAATGAGTGGTCTGGAATGAGAACTTCACTGCTGCTGTGTATGCTGTTAGCTGGGTGTTCTCGTGGCATATCATCCATTTGTGGGGCTGATAACTAACTCCTCCTGTCCAAAGGAAGCAAAAACTCTTCTCATTGTTGTCAGACATCAAATCCTGGTGCTTTCCCCCCAAGCTTGTGTGTGAATTGTGGTGATGTCTTTATTCTTGTCAGTTCAAGATATTATTTTACAGCAGCTGAATTTTTAATGGAAACAAAAAGTATTTGGCAGGAGAGCAGCTGTCTCCCTCTCCCTGCTTCTCTGTCTTTCTCTCTGCATTTTGAGGTAAAAAGAAGGGAAGCCAGAAATACCACACCGAGAAAAACAAATGGTAATGTTTTAATGTATGGCAAGAGGTGGCTGCTGCACTGTCCCCTGTTTTGTAATGCAGAAACCACAAACAAGAACAAAAGAAATGCAAATTACTAGTACCACAACTAAATGCATGGCAAAATGTTGTAACTCAACCTTTGCAAGACTGGCTTTTTTGGTGGGTGCAGGTAATGACTGAAAATACTTAAAGGCAATAATTTTCCAAGTATTTCCTACCTTACTAAGCCTACCTGCCTAAAGAGAAGGTTGATCCATCGTTTTGTCTATTAATCAGTTTATAGTTCAGTTAATTTTAGCTCAGCAATATAGATTTATCTCTATTAGCATGATGGCATTATGATGATGACTGCGAAGGCTGTTCCTATAATGAATACTAATGTTTGTCCAGATGGCTCAGTCAGGGCAAAGAGAACTAATTCAGCTTCCTTCAACTGCCTGGCATCTTCTGAAAGTGTAAACACAGTTGGTCTTATTACAATTTTTGCAGAATTAAATTTCTGAGGTACAGTGCTGACCTTTTACTGTGAGGGGAGATGGAGGAAGAGGCTGAAGGAAAAAGCATAAAGACAAGTCTAAACTTTGAAAAGGGGAATGTCAGGGAAACAACACTGGGTGAGGTGACTGCAAATGCAGAGGCACCAGGGGTAAACTCTTAGCAACGTATTTGTGCAGCAAGTCGTGTGCCAAACAGAAAAGGAACCAAAAAGGCAGAGTGAAACAAAATCCTGAAAGAACAAGGTTTGCATAGTGGGTAGGTGGGAGAAGAATCCTCCACGTTTTGGAAACACAGCCCTGAGATTGTTAAAAACCAAAAGCACAGGCTTTTGTGAGAACATTTATGGTTTACTTGGTCACAAGATGCTGGTGACATTTCTGCTCTGGACTACCACTGCAGTGTTGAGAGACCTGTCACTGAGCCTGAGGAAATTAAAAGGGGGTTCTGGAAGAGGTTAGTTTGAAATGAACCAAGTCCCTCCATCCAACTTGAATGTGAATTAACTTAGCTGCTAGCTGAAATAATCACATCTCTGTCCTACATCTTGAGCAACACAACATGTCTCATGTCCAGGAGAGCTGAGTGCTGGACTGGCCCAGTAAGCACCTTCTAGGACACATCTAACCCTTTCCTTTTCTGATGTGGTCAGTCACTTCCTGGAAAAACTTTGTGTCATCACTTTGTCCTTCCAGCTGCCACCTAGTCTACAGGAGAAGTAAGAGATACAACTTCAGAAATTGCTCAGTGGAGTTACTGGCAACTTAGCCACAGTTTTGTAAATATTAGAGCACCCGAGATTTCATGACAGATTATATTAATTTTCAGAATATTTCAGTGCATTCAGGATTTTAAATGCACTGTGTTCATGCACCTTGCATAGTCCTACAAGGCAAATTCTGTCTTTCTCTGAAAATTTTGGGTCTTAACCAAATTATACTAGGATGGAGTTTACTAGATTTATTTTCTATGCTGTTTTAATTAGTGGAGTCTGTGAGTTGCTTTGCTTCCCTCAGTTGTCAAATGCACATTCTTTGTAAAAAGTCAGAGAGGTTCTTTGGTTCTTTTTACAGTCCAGGGACAAAAACAGTAAAGCAGATATATTGTTCTCTTCCAACCTTCTAGTATCACGATACTGTAATCTCTGACTTTAAAAGTGCATTTTAGGAGCCTCCAATGGCTTCATATTTCTTCCAGTAGCTATAGCAAGTCCAGCTTCTAGTAATTCAGCTTGAGCTTCAGGTAAAGGCTCAGTCATTGCCCTGGTACAGAATGATGGCCTGTGTTCTTAAACATATATTGATCAGCTTTCCTGGGAGTTTGTACGACCAGCAACGTTAGAAACCCTTGGTGTTAGCACTGAGTATCATGAAGGGAGCATCTCTTTTATCACTGTATTTCTGTTATAGTACTGACTGTTCAGTAAAACTAAAACCTCAGACTGAAAAGAATTTCATCTTTTACCCCTCATATATACATTATTTAATATATTATTACTGGGATTGGATTATATTTGTTTATTATAAAAGCCAAAGTGACTGTAGTTCTGGAAAGTTTCTTTGAGCACAGCAGGCAAAGATTCCAGACTGGACAGTGGCTAAGTTCCCTGCAGATATAAGTCAGCAAAGCTTCATTGACTTAAGTCTATAAATCATAATTTGATATTCTCAGCTACTGCATATATAAGATGTGCTGAGATGGCAGGGTCTTCCCCCTTTTCTACTGGGCTTGTATATTCAAATTAAAGCATAAACATTCTTACTGCTGGTGAGCTCAATTTACTTACATTAAACCAAAGGAAATAGCTACAAAATTTGTTTTGTGCATAAATAATGTTTCTGTTAGTAAATTGTAGTTCTGTTACAAAGTAGTGGGCCTCCTGAGCTGGACCTTCAGTCACCAGGTCTTCGGTCACCCCATTGTAGCTCTGTTGAGCTCGGTGCTACCAAACCATTTTCTGCTAGTGTTCTATCTGGTCCAGACACACTATGGCATCACAACAGATACTACAGGAGTAGTGACAGTTCAGCACAACTGTTCTACATATGGCCAACTCCCTGAACAGGTTCAAGTGTTTTCTCTTGGACTGAATTATTCAGCTTCTTGTTCTAATACTCATCCTCTCATGGGATGAATACTTCAGAGCAGAATGCTCCATCTTTTTATTACTACATGTCTTTTAGGAATTGATATATTTCAGACTGCTAATTGAAGAGTCTTTGAAGTCTTGGGCATTTAAGGGGATTGCAATCTTGAATGATAGTTTCATGGATAATAGTTTAATAACCTTGTTCAGTTGAAAAACCTTTAGATGAAAAGCCTTTTTATTTACCACAACTAGCTTGTGAAACTCATCACAATTACCACAGAAGCTAAGAGGCCTCAGAGGTATCCAGGTTTGTTATATTAAGTAGGAATCACCCCAATTCTGTTTCAGGGCTGAACTCTGTGCTTAGAAAATAGTGTGAATTATCCCATTGCTGTTCATCAGAGTTTTCTCTTAAAAGCATAAAGCATCAGGACACTACTGAAGACTGCTGTGCATCTGTATGACCTTTAACAGCTTCACTGTAGTGCCTTATGTTTGATATGTTTTGTAAAGAAACTCTGGAGATTATGTTGTGTAACTGACACACTTTGAAGCTATTGGGTATTTTGCTATCAGATTATGCATAATTCTACAAATGCAGTTCTGTAAGAGGTGATGCATGTAATAACAGTCAAAATAATTAAGAGTATGAAAGGAAAGGAGGAAAGTGAACAACAGAACATGGGGCTGAAGAACCACTTCAAAATAAGTACTTGTAATTAGTTTTTCCTACTGTTGTTATCATTTAACTTTTGTATTCAAGGGTTAACAAATCACTACCGTTTTCCAACATTCCATCAGACCTCCTAGAGCTGAAAATACCTGAAAAAAATGAATGTAGGCAGCTAAAATACAGCCTTTTAATTTCTCCTTTGGATCCATCAGGCATACCCTGTTGCTCAACCTTTTTTCTGAAGGTCAAGAGAGTTTTATTCATCGGACACGAGTAGTTTGAGTGTGGCATTTATAACTTGAGTAATGTTTTGGATGATAACACCATTAGACATTTTTACAGCTTCAGCTGTAGTTCAGACAGCAGAACTATCAGCCTGATAAATGCTTTAATCTTAAAGCTTCTATTGCTACAATAATCCAAAAATTTAAAGCTGGTCCTTGAAACCTACAGCCTGGCTAAAGAGATGAAGAGTGCCCTCTGACATTTCTAGGTTGCTAAAGAGCTGTCTTGGGTTCCAGTGCAAGAAAGATGATGCCCACATGCAGCTGTTCTGATCTGAATTGAAATTACTGTAGGACTTTGTAATTTGAAATTAATTGGAGCCAGCACTACTTGAAAGAATTACCTTTACATTGAGATGAGACTGAACTCTTTAGTGATGAGTCCCAACATTTTGTTCCTACCTAATTGTGAAGTGTTTCTACTGGAAATTAAGAGGCAGAACTCTTACACTGCTATTTTCAGTAACAACAGATAGTTTCACCTCTTCTGTCTGTGTATTTTACACCCCTGAGAAACTGGTAAGAAACTCTAGAATAAGCTGGAAGTGGTGTGAGAAGCTAGCAATGACACTGGTAGGCTTTTGGCTTTTCAGAAGTTTGTTTTGTAGCTATCTGAAAGAGAATGGCTGTGTTATGAAAATAGCTAGTGAAAGTGGCTGTGCACTGATAATGCATATAAAACCAGCTGAAATAAAGAACAGCATGAAAAGACATGGGTTGATACGAGTGGAAGAAGAGTAAAACAGATGACCACAAGGGGAGTATGAGATGAACAAAAGTCCAATTCTTGCTTCTATATTTAAGAATAATAATCTGAGGCTTGTAGCAAACTTCAGCTTCTGTTTTAACCCAGCAGCTATTTAACACAGAAATATTTGTGACGTGTAATATTACAGTTAAGGCAGGTGGATACTGTTTGTTCATTGCTTCTAGTAGTGTGAAACAACTCCGTTGATTTTCATAAGGTTGTAGTGACTGGAGTTCCTCTGTTAAACTGCTATCCTAGTTTGCAACCTTCTGTTTCCTAATGATCACCTTGATAATAGAAGAAATGTTAGTACTTACTTTTGACTGAGACCTTTGAAACCATGCTTCCTTTCTGACACTTTGAAAAGTGTAACCATGACAGTTGCTTCCTAGGTGAGTACTGTTGTGTAAGTCTGATACAGTGCACAATTTGAACACTGCAATCCTTGCACAACACCCTGGAAGATAGAAAGGAAGATCACTGACAGCAGAGGTCAACAATGATGACTGGAGGCTTTGAACAACAACTGTACAGGGAGTTCCTAAGTAGGCTGTGATTCTTCAGCTTGGAAAAGAGGTGACCAAGGGATTAGATGACAGAGGTCTGTAACAGTCTGACCAATGTTGAGGATGTAAGTAGAGAACAATTATTCTATATTTCTTTTAGTGATAAGAGGTAAAAGTTACCAAGTGGAATTATCAATTATCAAAGAAGAAGGAGTATTTTTTTGCTGGAAGCTACATGAGAGTACAGGGAGGTGCTTGCTCAGTTTATCCTGTTCTTTTACTCTTTGCCAAACACCTGTCCACCATTAGAGGGAAGATATAAGGCTAGGTGAATTTTTTATTTGAGCATTTAATTGTTGGAATATTAAATTTACAAGCATTGGAAATAGGTGATGCAATGAAGGGCAAGTAAAATATTTGACCTTCCCTTTAGCTTTGTTTTTCATGCTGGCTAGTTTTCAAGTTGATGAATACCTTTAAAACATACTTGTGTCATATGGAATTGCATGAATGCAGAGGCAACCTTGGCTAAAGCATTTATTATTTAGTGGATTTATGAATCCTTATTTCCTGATACTTTTCTAAAATTCATCAAATATGCAGGTTCTTCAATTGCTTAAAACCTCAAGATAGAAATTGTAGCTTCTAGTCAGTATGATTTCAGTCAGCATTCATTGCCTACAGAGTAGTGTAGGGGCAAGAAAAAAAAGCTGTTATCCATTTTGTGTTTGAAATGGTGGGTAGAAGCTCTTTTCGATCTCTTCCTCAATCTGTAATATATTACCTTCCTCTTGGGTTATAATAATCTACTTCCAGCTGGCTGATCATATTGCTTTTTGCCTCTGTTTTTGGAATACATTCTCCCACCTTCTATCAACTCATCAACTGAATAACTTGTCTTCCTCTATTCAGCTTTCTATTTCTCACAAGCTGTTTGAAATCTCTGCTAACACCTCTCTTTTGTCAGCTGTGCCTTTTGATATTGTTATGACTGATGCATACCTTGGTTCCTGCCACCAATTTTAGGATTTTCTGTATAATGCAAAACTTCTGCAGAATCCGTGGTAGCCCTTCTGCCAGCTTGCTTTACTTGTAGCAGTGGCCAACTTCAAATGAAGTGTAATGGCTCGTATCAAAGTGAACAGAACGCACCCCACCATGAAACATTATTTGCTCACAGATTTTAAGCACTTACCTCTAGACCCTGTTGCTTGAACATCTGTCTTTATATACATCTTTGGTTGCAGTGTCCTATTGTGGTATCATTTCACAACCCTGACTGCTTTGCTATCGATTAATTTCCAGCAGAGCTAGTTAATTCCAAGATGTGTTTGAGGGAAGGTCCAGTGGGGGATGTTTGATGGGACTGAGGGCTGTTGTGTTATTTTCAGGTGCTGTTTGGCACTGCTGATGGACAGGTTATCGTCATGGACTGCCATGGCCGAATGCTGGCCCACGTGCTCCTCCACGAGTCAGATGGCATCCTCAGCATGTCCTGGAATTACCCCAGCTTCCTGGTGGAGGACAGCAGCGAGAGTGACACAGACTCTGATGACTATTCCCCACCACAAGGTAGTGTGTGCACATCCTTCTGTTTCAGGTTTGCAGGTACTCAGGAAAGCATCTTGGATGTTAGGGAGTTGTCATGCTGTACTAAAACATCAGGATGGCCACAGATTCAAGCTGGTAGAGACTGAGAGATGGTGTGTTCCTGTGGAGCTGGCATGACAAAGTGAGTTTGTCCCCAGCTCTGCCACCAACCTCTTTTTATGGCTTGCCACAGGTCATAGCTCATCTGTACTCATCTGCCTCTGTTTTCACAAATCAGGTAACTGCACAAACCTCAGAGCTTTCAGGGATGATGAGTGAAAAACACTAGATAGGGGAATATCAGTTTTCACTGATAAGCAGATGTGAGGTGTTGCAGTGGTCCACATGTATGGAGGCAGGCAGAGCGCAGTAGGTCCATGTGAAAAGACACAAGTACTAGACTTACCAGAAAGTACATCATTAATTTTATCTCTGTTTTACTGGTTTCTGTAATGCTCATCATTATAGTCCATCCTTGATAATCCTGACATAGAGAGCTCAATAAGTTCTACAGAAGGATTGGAAATGCAAATATTTCCTGCAATTATGTGGGATTGAAGAAGGGTGACTAGAGCTGTCTGGAGTTGCTGATGCCCATGCTTCAGAGCACATTGCAATTTTAAGGGTCCTTCCCTCCCTTTAAGTATAAATAGAACTGATTGGGAAATGTTCTGATCTCAAATTCTTTGGAAATCAATAGCAAAGACCTAGGAGACCTAGGCTTCCTTGCACAGTCAGCACTATTCTCCTTTATTCAAGTAATGCTAACACTTCTTGTTGATGCTGTTGATTAATCTGTAAGACCTGGGTAAGATGTTTCCATGTTTCAGTGTTACGAAGTCTGAACTAAATTAAGAACTAAATGAATATAACAGTGATTGTACAATGAAAAATTTAACTTTATAATAGCTGGAAATAATGTTGAATTTACATCTCAGATCTGACCCACTGAATTGAGAGCTCTTGCAGTTTTAAAGCTAATTTGGATTCAGTCCAAAACTTGTACCTTTTCCAGAACCATGTGTATATATGTCAATATAGTAAGTTTACATCTGTAACAAGTAATGGTAGAAGATAATGTGATCATCTGGTAAAATGTTAGCATCTCTTAAAACTGAGTTTTGTTTTGGCCTTCAAGCCTTACTTTTGATACTGGGTGATAAGAAAGGAAATAGACCAGATTTCCTAGCAAGTTTCTAAGTCAAGGCAGCAAACAACACTAAATTAGGGGGGGTTTTTGTTTGTTTTTTGTTTTAGATACTGAAGTTACAGTTGAAGAATGGTGAAGTTGCAGAGTACATAAATGAGAACATAAATGATCTGCATGCACTAGCTTTTTCTGAGTCAGTTGGGGGTGGGTGGACTCGTTACAAGCCTATTTTAATGATTACCCAAACATGATATGTTTTCTTTGGAGCAGATGCAGCACAAACCTCTCAAAGGTGACAAGCCTTTGACTCACACAGATGTGTAGGAAGGACTGGAAGTTTGATGTGTTTTTCTTATTAAATTATATACACACAGAGATGCTAATTACTAGCAGTCTTTCTCCAGAATGCTTTCTGATCAGACTTTTTTACGAGTTTGGGAAACAATACCACTAACTGTCTTTGCCATTTCTGTTGATAGAACAGATGCTGGTTGGATCTTGAGAGTCTCTTTTATCAGTGGCCAGCAGCATATTCTGTCAGAGACTGTAAACAAAAAGAGTTAAACAGAAAATGCTACAGATGGTGATATTGGTCATGAAGTACTTGAATGAGGGAATTTCAGCGAATGCTGATAAACAAGCCCAGATGAACAGAGAATTTGCAGAAAAGGTTTTTAAAGCCAGGTACTTCATTAGAGTTCACCTCTAACTTTGAGTGTATTGGATCGTGTTATGTAGGATGGCAGGTAACTCTTCATGCTACTGTGCAGCTCTTCAACATTTAGAATATAGTAATTGGTTAAAGATCAGTATGTGATTCTTCTCTTAGAAGTTCTTCTAGTGTCTCTGTGTGACTTTAGGAGGAGTCCCCAGCACTTGCCCAAGTAGAAAGTGTATTTTAATGTGATTATATTGTTTATTAAGCAACTTTTATATATATATATCTATCTTTTATATATATATATTTCAATTTGGGTCCCAAGGAAGCCTTCCAAGGACTGGCTTTCAATCTGTGGACACTTTGGGAAGTTGCCAATGGAAAAAGGTTGAAAGCCACCCCAGTATAAGATAATGTGCATAAATCACTTTGGATCTACTACAGCAAAAAAACGCAAAGAAAATACATTGTGGTTTCTCAAAAGAATACAAGCTGACTAGCTAAACCTGCTTTTATTTTGCCCATAGATGTTCCAGAAATAAACGAGTGGGGTTTGAGGCTTGGAAGCACTGCTGATGGCAGTAGGCTGCAGTACAGTGTATTTCAGGCGGGGTGTAATTACTGCTGGTTGGTTGCCTCTTGCTCACCCCGGAGCCTTGTTTTTGCAGACGGACCAGCTGCGTACCCAGTCCCGGTGCAGAACACCAAGCCGCTGCTAACCGTCAGCTTCACCTCGGGAGACATCAGCTTAATGAACAACTATGACGACTTGTCTCCCACTATCATCCGCTCAGGGCTGAAAGGTACAAAAAAGATGCTACTTCACCCCCTGCCTATCCTCTGTTTTTCTGGTCTTTCGAACGCTGGGTGTGTAGGATATGTTTTGGTGGTAGTTTGGCCTAACCCAGAAGCGCTCGGGCGCCTTTTTTCGCTATTGCTGTTTCCAGCAGTGACACCTGCTGGTGGAAGAGCAGCTCTAGAGTTTTTCTGTTGGAAAAAATGTTTCCATTTTTGAGGTCATGTTTTTATGGCCCTTTTGTAGAGCAATTTGATCTGTTTGCTGTTTTTTCAGCTGAATGTGCTAATATGTTTATGCTTCCTTGTGTGAATGCCTCTGCTACATAACACTGCCGTTGCATCTTTAATTCACAAGGTCTCCTCCCATGCTTTTGGTAACCAGGTATGAATCACTGCTGCTTTGACTCTCACGAGTAGTAAAAACTTGCTGGAATTATTAACTATCAAGTGGCAAGTTATTTTGAGAGAAGGAAAATTCCACTTATTAAGTACTATATATTTTGCTAACTGATGTGTGCATGAATGTTTGTACAAGTGGTATTCTACATAGAATGGTAGGGGGGTGGAAGGGACCTCTGGAGATCAAAATCTTTAATTCATGTTGAAATTCTTATTGTTCTTACCTATCAAAAGAGTCCCTTACTTTGCTGGCAATCTCAGTAAAATTTATGGTGCTTTGCCTGCAGAGATGTTTTAATTAACTATGACACATCAGCACATACTTAAATACAGGTTCCATTGATTCTTTTTCATCTCCACAGGTAAATTAGTTTTATATTAGATTAAAATAAAGATGTTGGAGCAGACTCTTAGCTGTTCTGTAACAGTGAAATATTTTTATTGAAAAGTTGCTCTAACACCACAGCCTGATAATTTTTGGGTTCTATGTCAGTTAGTCTTAAGAGGTAAAAAAAAAAATCACCTTTGAAGTTCATTTTCCACTCCTGTTTTCATCTGTGCCAACACAAGAATTGCATGGCTGGCAATATGTAGCATCATGAGGTAATCCTGTGAGCCAGAAAACTTCTTCAGCCAGCAGGATGCATAAAGTCTAGGAAACTGGGACCAGTTTAGAGGAGCTCTAGCGATATCCACTGGTGAGTCTGCTCAGCATCTCTACAGTATTATAATAATTAGAGTAGAGAGTAGTCTGGAGTTGTCTATTCTAGCTTTCAGCTGGAAATTGTGTAGGAGAAACAAAATCCATCTTACTCTCTGTTTAGAGTTGCAGGGCTCTTTCTTGCTGAGAATGACTGTCCTGTTTCTCTGCCCCCGCTGATTTTCATTAATGGAAAGAAAATCCCTTAATTACCNTTCTGATCAGACTTTTTTACGAGTTTGGGAAACAATACCACTAACTGTCTTTGCCATTTCTGTTGATAGAACAGATGCTGGTTGGATCTTGAGAGTCTCTTTTATCAGTGGCCAGCAGCATATTCTGTCAGAGACTGTAAACAAAAAGAGTTAAACAGAAAATGCTACAGATGGTGATATTGGTCATGAAGTACTTGAATGAGGGAATTTCAGCGAATGCTGATAAACAAGCCCAGATGAACAGAGAATTTGCAGAAAAGGTTTTTAAAGCCAGGTACTTCATTAGAGTTCACCTCTAACTTTGAGTGTATTGGATCGTGTTATGTAGGATGGCAGGTAACTCTTCATGCTACTGTGCAGCTCTTCAACATTTAGAATATAGTAATTGGTTAAAGATCAGTATGTGATTCTTCTCTTAGAAGTTCTTCTAGTGTCTCTGTGTGACTTTAGGAGGAGTCCCCAGCACTTGCCCAAGTAGAAAGTGTATTTTAATGTGATTATATTGTTTATTAAGCAACTTTTATATATATATATCTATCTTTTATATATATATATTTCAATTTGGGTCCCAAGGAAGCCTTCCAAGGACTGGCTTTCAATCTGTGGACACTTTGGGAAGTTGCCAATGGAAAAAGGTTGAAAGCCACCCCAGTATAAGATAATGTGCATAAATCACTTTGGATCTACTACAGCAAAAAAACGCAAAGAAAATACATTGTGGTTTCTCAAAAGAATACAAGCTGACTAGCTAAACCTGCTTTTATTTTGCCCATAGATGTTCCAGAAATAAACGAGTGGGGTTTGAGGCTTGGAAGCACTGCTGATGGCAGTAGGCTGCAGTACAGTGTATTTCAGGCGGGGTGTAATTACTGCTGGTTGGTTGCCTCTTGCTCACCCCGGAGCCTTGTTTTTGCAGACGGACCAGCTGCGTACCCAGTCCCGGTGCAGAACACCAAGCCGCTGCTAACCGTCAGCTTCACCTCGGGAGACATCAGCTTAATGAACAACTATGACGACTTGTCTCCCACTATCATCCGCTCAGGGCTGAAAGGTACAAAAAAGATGCTACTTCACCCCCTGCCTATCCTCTGTTTTTCTGGTCTTTCGAACGCTGGGTGTGTAGGATATGTTTTGGTGGTAGTTTGGCCTAACCCAGAAGCGCTCGGGCGCCTTTTTTCGCTATTGCTGTTTCCAGCAGTGACACCTGCTGGTGGAAGAGCAGCTCTAGAGTTTTTCTGTTGGAAAAAATGTTTCCATTTTTGAGGTCATGTTTTTATGGCCCTTTTGTAGAGCAATTTGATCTGTTTGCTGTTTTTTCAGCTGAATGTGCTAATATGTTTATGCTTCCTTGTGTGAATGCCTCTGCTACATAACACTGCCGTTGCATCTTTAATTCACAAGGTCTCCTCCCATGCTTTTGGTAACCAGGTATGAATCACTGCTGCTTTGACTCTCACGAGTAGTAAAAACTTGCTGGAATTATTAACTATCAAGTGGCAAGTTATTTTGAGAGAAGGAAAATTCCACTTATTAAGTACTATATATTTTGCTAACTGATGTGTGCATGAATGTTTGTACAAGTGGTATTCTACATAGAATGGTAGGGGGGTGGAAGGGACCTCTGGAGATCAAAATCTTTAATTCATGTTGAAATTCTTATTGTTCTTACCTATCAAAAGAGTCCCTTACTTTGCTGGCAATCTCAGTAAAATTTATGGTGCTTTGCCTGCAGAGATGTTTTAATTAACTATGACACATCAGCACATACTTAAATACAGGTTCCATTGATTCTTTTTCATCTCCACAGGTAAATTAGTTTTATATTAGATTAAAATAAAGATGTTGGAGCAGACTCTTAGCTGTTCTGTAACAGTGAAATATTTTTATTGAAAAGTTGCTCTAACACCACAGCCTGATAATTTTTGGGTTCTATGTCAGTTAGTCTTAAGAGGTAAAAAAAAAAATCACCTTTGAAGTTCATTTTCCACTCCTGTTTTCATCTGTGCCAACACAAGAATTGCATGGCTGGCAATATGTAGCATCATGAGGTAATCCTGTGAGCCAGAAAACTTCTTCAGCCAGCAGGATGCATAAAGTCTAGGAAACTGGGACCAGTTTAGAGGAGCTCTAGCGATATCCACTGGTGAGTCTGCTCAGCATCTCTACAGTATTATAATAATTAGAGTAGAGAGTAGTCTGGAGTTGTCTATTCTAGCTTTCAGCTGGAAATTGTGTAGGAGAAACAAAATCCATCTTACTCTCTGTTTAGAGTTGCAGGGCTCTTTCTTGCTGAGAATGACTGTCCTGTTTCTCTGCCCCCGCTGATTTTCATTAATGGAAAGAAAATCCCTTAATTACCCCACCCTCCTGTAGCATAATACCAGTGTGCAAGCTAGAGGAAAAATGTTTTTATGAATTGTAAACTGGACTGCATCCTTTTCATCAGTAGATGAAAATGTGCAACATCTTGCTGGACTGGGAGTGTGTGTGAGATGGAGAAAGGTGATTGACATATCACTGTCTTGTTTTGAAGCATTGTACAGTGGAAAGTATTTTATATATAGCATTCTATAGATATACACATTTTCTTTATTTTCATATTAAGTTTTATTTCCAATGACCATATTTTTACTGTTTTTTTTCACATGCAAGAATGTGCAAAACCACCCAACTCAGGGTCTCTCCATCCTTTCCAGCCATTTGGTATTCTGCTGAGAGTGGATGGTTCTCAGTATTGTCTGAAACATTTTATTTCATGTCTTTTTGTTTGAAACCTCAAAGTATTGCTTTGTGGTCTCTGCAGCAGATGCCCGTCTCTCTTTGTTGGCTGCTGTAGGTTACTAAATGTACTTTTAAAGCAGGCGGCTATAAAAATATTTCAAGCAATAACAATATATGTTTGCCATTCTACTAGCTTTGCATAGCTGTCATTTTACTGGGAATATTAATACAGAAAAAGTTTTACTATTGGGTGAGAATTTGATTACCCAAATTTAAGTTCTTTTCATCCAGCTTGAGCACTCCTGGACACTTTGTCAGTTCTAATGGAGGTTCTGCACTGTTCAGTTGTATCCTTCATTTTTTAACCTTTTTATCTAAGTGCTTCTCTGCTATCTGCAGAACTGCTGAACTACATCTACCTGTTGTACTAGTTAGCTACAGCTGCCTGCAGATGTGGTGCACATTTAGCCTGCTCTCTGTTCAAGGCTTCCTCATGTACATGCCTGTAGTGGCTGAGAAGTAGTTTTGAGAGGTAACTGATCCACTGATTCGCTGGCCTTAGATGAAACCTCTATCTAATTTTTAATCTCTGTGCTTGCACTCAGACTTAGTTACCATTTGAGCTATTTTACATTCAGATTCAGTAATTGTTGAAGACCCTACTGGCAGTGCAGATGTGCTGTAGAGTCATGTTGTCTTGGGGGATGTTGCAGCCCATGTCCACCCCTTCACTGCCTTTGCAGCAGCCTAATTCTAGGAGTTTTGTGAGACACAGAGAAAACTGCTGGATGTTCCTCTTCCTCTTGGTATGGAGATCAACTGAAAGTTTTACCTGAAAATATATATGCAACGGAGACTTTTTTTCATTTTGATAGTTGTGTAGTTAATCCAGTTACCAGAAGTGGAGTTGCTCAGCTTGTCTCACTGATTCCTAATGTGCCTATCATTATACTCACTGAGAAAGATGAATTGAATCCCATTGTAGATTTCTTAGAGGGCTGAAGACAAAGACAAAAAAAAAAAAGGCATGCAATGCTTAGCTGTGGAAAAATTATCTTGAGCAACATGCGTCTTGCCTCTGATAATATACAGACACACAATTCCCATGAGAAATATCAGAAAGTTGAAATAATACAAAGCCATTTTAAATTGCACATAAAAGTCCCTGAAAATGACAAGCTGACAACTTGAAACAATTTTGAGATCCTTCCTGCCAACTCTTATTTCTCTCCTGCTCCTTCATTTGAAGACAGCTTCTCGCCCACAAATGTCTTCAAAAGGTTCTTGACAGATCAAGCATCCCTGGGCACAGAAGTTTAGTCTTTACCTTCACTTTATCTCAGCACAAAATAGCTGCCTTTCACCTCTGGTTTAAGAGTAAAAAGGTTTTTAATCTAGCTCAGCATTCCTTGCATGTGCAAATCTGCCTCTGAAACACAAGCAGGAGCACAAAATACTGTTTCAGTGATCTTCTTGAAGTGTGAAAAAAGAGCTGGAGGGTGTAAGAGTTTGGAATTAGCATCCCCAAATTAAGTTGTGGGTGTTCCTCATCATGAGGTTGCCTGTAGGAGAAGAGAGAAGTAACCACTATGTATATTCATGTCCATGTATATGAGAGACTAAGCAATTCCTGTGTGCTTCTGGCAAACTGCTGCTAGACAGATGAGTAGATTTTCACAAGTCGAGTGTCAAAAGCAAGCCTGTAACATGCAGGCCATATGTGTTTATGGGCAAAAATCCAAAGGTCTTTCTAGTTTGACATTATACTAAACCATAAGTCTACTTTGAGCTATATTAAAAGCTATATTCCCAGATAGTGAGAACATAGGTATTGCCAGATGTGCTGCTTTTTTTGCCCTTTCAAGACAAATACTCTTGCTGCTTTCCTGGTGAGTTTATTTATCTGCCTATTAACTTGGTTCCACTTGTTTTCCCTAAGGATGTGCATAGGATCTTTTATATCAGTTTTAACATCGCTAATAAATTCTTGACCTTAGGTATAACCACTGATTACATTCTAGACTCACTACAGAAAGAGAAAAATGAATGGTTCTTACACATTTTTTGCAATGTACAAAATAAAGAGAGTCATTCTCAGAACTTCATGTGCGACATATTTGCCACAATTTCCATGGCAGGATTTAAGTTTCTAAGTACTTAGGGAACTTTTGAGAGTGTGATTTAGCTGTTCAAGTCACTTTGCAGCATCTGGAAATGCTGGTCACGCTCATTCTAATGGGTGATTGTTGCAACTCATCTTTGTGATCTCAGATGTGGTGGTTCAGTGGTGTACCCAAGGAGACCTACTTGCAGTAGCAGGCATGGAGAAGCAGAGCCAGCTGGTTGACCTCAGCAATGGCTCCCTGTTGAAAAGCGCGCTTATCAAGTTCTACAATGTGCGTGGGGAACATATCTACACTCTGGAGACACCTGTGCAGGTAGGAGGTACTTTTAAAGTCAGCTCACAACTCTTTGCTAACATGTTTTTCCTGCATTAGCTCATTGCATAGACCTGCAGTGTGAAAATGGTTGTAAAACGACCTGAACATGTTGTAATATATGATATAGAAAAAATTTTAATGTACTATATATAAATGTACTTGTTTGCATTAAGGTAGACATCCAGGAATGCATCTGATTCTGAGGCCCACTGTGCTAGGCATTGTGCAAATATAGAATAAGAAATGGTCTGTTTCCCAACATCATTGGGTCATGAATGGACAAGGTAGAAACAGGGAATTCTATTATTACTATGGATAAGTGACTGTGGAGAAAAAACTAGACAACTTGCTTGATGTTGTAGCAGAGCCAAGAGCTGAACAAAAATATTCCATGTCCAGTATGATAATGACAAAATTATTATCATTGTAATTTTCTAATTTATAGTTAGTTGACCTGATGCAATATTTTACTTCTTATGGCCTGAGATGGAGATGGATGAGTCTGAAAGTCTTCTCTCTGTTCCCAGCTTCTGTGCCAGACTTTCACAGTAACCTTGGTTGTGTTATTTGACAAGTAAATTGTCAACACATGGCCTGTGTGCTTCTTAGGAGCACAACATGCTTTATGAAGTCTTCATTGAAATTGTAGGACCCAGCTGAATGTCGCTCAACAGTTTATTTCATTTTCTGCTGAATAGTGATGACTGTTCTCATTTCGGACTGTTGCTAGTGAAAATTAATTTATAATACCTTTCAAATCTAAAAGTGAAGGAAAATGCTAAAGATGTATTAACTTAGTTATGTTTAATGATGATATGATTTATTATAATTATATTTTTTTCAGTACTCTGACCTGGGATGGATACAAAAGGATGATGTAGTAAATCAGCTGCTAAGCTTTTGTGTTTGCTTATATTTATCATTAACCTGTGCTTATTAACATCACCACTCTAATTTAGATAGAATTCCTTAGTTTTGTAGTGTATACCATAATGGTCTCTAAAGCCAACCTCAATATGTACAGTGACCTCTAATGCTGATTTAGGTACCTAAAGCACTTGCCCATATACACAGCTTTATTGTCTTCAACACGGGCCTTCCAGCAAAGTAACACAGCCTTTCCTCTCTGGTTTGATTCTGGAGAAAACTTACTTGTATTAGCATTGCTTATTCCCAGCAAACATTTTTCTTTTAACTCAGTACCAGAATACAGTATGTCCATGTTAGCTGTTGATCCAGTGTTAACACTGGTGTCAAGCTGTTAAAAGGGTGGTTGAGCATCAGCACTGATGGGGTCAGGCTTCCTTAAGGGGGGTGTGTGCACAGGCTCTTTTCTTACTGCTTTGTTCCCAGTAACCTCAGATTCTCCTTTGCCTAAATACCTTCATCTTCTCCAGTTCAATGACAGTTCAATTCTTTTTCATATTTTCATCTCTCCTTTTTTCTCCACTTAATCAGCTGGGAAAAAGCACATACTGGGCTGGCATGAGGGCTAATTGTTCTGCCATTATATGGGTACTTACAGGGTAACTGACAGGTCATACAAACCAGGATACTGCCAAGTCTACACTGCAGTTATTTCTCATAGTGGAAATACTAACATGAGCCTCTCTGCTCTTTCTAGCTGCTAATTTTCACCAAAATTGCAGCATTTTAATACCATAGAACTTCCTTTCCCCATGGCCAATTTCAGATGAAAAGCCAACAGCTTCAGAAGTTGTAAGCCAGGTTGGAAGTGAAGGATGAAGGAGCTGGGGGGTGGCAACTACCACTTAATAGCACAATCATGGAGATTAATTTCCTTGAGAAATCAGGATAGTAATAACATTCAGACTTTTAAATTTATTTTTAAAAGTGTGCATAAACATACCAAAAATTAGAGACACTCCTTTTATTAGTCAGCTGTTTACTGTCCTTATTTAATGCATTTAAATTCATATTTGCTGAGCTGCAGGAAGAAGTGAGAGGTCTTTCAGAAGGACACCTGTATCTGCTTATGTGGATTTTTATGTTTCTATGTATTTGAATGCTGGTCTAGTGGTATTACCAGCTAAGTGACAAGTATGCTAGAATATTGCTAAGTGTTTGGTTTACTAACAAAACCACATAAAAAACACTGTTGCAAAAGAAAATGCTGGTATTTTTTGTTAATCCTATGCCTCTGCTCCAAAGATGTATATGCAGAGATGATGAGAGTGAGTCAGTGGTCCCAGTAATTTGGCTGATGACAAATTTAACAGAGTAAATTAATTAGTTTTCTGTGCCATGATGGTAAAATTCATCACTGGTTATTAAAGAAAAGAACTGAAAAGAAATTTCCTCATGTTGAGCTCTTCTGCTTAAACTGTTTCTTCTCAAGCAAGCAAATGTGTGACTGGAAAAGTATGTTTATTCTAAATGAGAATCATTCTGAATATACCAGTCAAAAGAGTAAAGCATCAAAAACATAGAAAGTGCTAAACAGGTGCAAAACAGATTTTCCATGTGGTCCTCTGTCCCAATTATTTGATAAAGCAGATGGCTGAAAATGTTATCAGTGAAATACAATGAACTGGTTTTGTTTCTTCTGTTTGTCCTGTCTTTGGTAGGATATTCAGGAAATCAGATTTTACTGTTTATAACAAAACTTAAACTGATGGAGGGTTTATACACAACTTGGCTGGACTGTTACCTAACAGAGTCACTCCAAACCCCAAGGTAGAATAGATTTGGGTACTGCAGGTTATTAATCTTGATGATGACTGTTGTCATGGGTCCCTTCAAGGTGTTTTGTATGTCTCCTCCAGCTTTAGTATGGTTTTTGTATCCTCTGTCTCTGTTGATTAAGCTCTTACCTTCAGTGTAGGATTTTACAATTCATGAACCTAGTTTGCTGACTTATAAAGCCCTAGATGGATAAATCATGTGTTCAGAAGCATCCAGATTCATAAATAGAGTGTAGAGTTAGCATAGTGTAATGGTCTCTCTTGCTTCCTGCTCTGGGGCTTCAGCCTGACCCCCTGACATGTGGCAAGAATATGTTTGCAGAACATAGCAGAAAGAGCTGAAAAAGCATTCGTAAGGGTTGGGCAAATATTGAAGTTCTGCTACACAGAATCACACTGTTTTGAACCTTGAATGAATGATGAAAAAAAATTTCAGAAGGGTCTTCAGAAAGTAACACTAGACTTTTATCTTATTGGAAACAGTTCTGTGAAAATTGGGTGCATACTGTGACTCCNTTAGCATTGCTTATTCCCAGCAAACATTTTTCTTTTAACTCAGTACCAGAATACAGTATGTCCATGTTAGCTGTTGATCCAGTGTTAACACTGGTGTCAAGCTGTTAAAAGGGTGGTTGAGCATCAGCACTGATGGGGTCAGGCTTCCTTAAGGGGGGTGTGTGCACAGGCTCTTTTCTTACTGCTTTGTTCCCAGTAACCTCAGATTCTCCTTTGCCTAAATACCTTCATCTTCTCCAGTTCAATGACAGTTCAATTCTTTTTCATATTTTCATCTCTCCTTTTTTCTCCACTTAATCAGCTGGGAAAAAGCACATACTGGGCTGGCATGAGGGCTAATTGTTCTGCCATTATATGGGTACTTACAGGGTAACTGACAGGTCATACAAACCAGGATACTGCCAAGTCTACACTGCAGTTATTTCTCATAGTGGAAATACTAACATGAGCCTCTCTGCTCTTTCTAGCTGCTAATTTTCACCAAAATTGCAGCATTTTAATACCATAGAACTTCCTTTCCCCATGGCCAATTTCAGATGAAAAGCCAACAGCTTCAGAAGTTGTAAGCCAGGTTGGAAGTGAAGGATGAAGGAGCTGGGGGGTGGCAACTACCACTTAATAGCACAATCATGGAGATTAATTTCCTTGAGAAATCAGGATAGTAATAACATTCAGACTTTTAAATTTATTTTTAAAAGTGTGCATAAACATACCAAAAATTAGAGACACTCCTTTTATTAGTCAGCTGTTTACTGTCCTTATTTAATGCATTTAAATTCATATTTGCTGAGCTGCAGGAAGAAGTGAGAGGTCTTTCAGAAGGACACCTGTATCTGCTTATGTGGATTTTTATGTTTCTATGTATTTGAATGCTGGTCTAGTGGTATTACCAGCTAAGTGACAAGTATGCTAGAATATTGCTAAGTGTTTGGTTTACTAACAAAACCACATAAAAAACACTGTTGCAAAAGAAAATGCTGGTATTTTTTGTTAATCCTATGCCTCTGCTCCAAAGATGTATATGCAGAGATGATGAGAGTGAGTCAGTGGTCCCAGTAATTTGGCTGATGACAAATTTAACAGAGTAAATTAATTAGTTTTCTGTGCCATGATGGTAAAATTCATCACTGGTTATTAAAGAAAAGAACTGAAAAGAAATTTCCTCATGTTGAGCTCTTCTGCTTAAACTGTTTCTTCTCAAGCAAGCAAATGTGTGACTGGAAAAGTATGTTTATTCTAAATGAGAATCATTCTGAATATACCAGTCAAAAGAGTAAAGCATCAAAAACATAGAAAGTGCTAAACAGGTGCAAAACAGATTTTCCATGTGGTCCTCTGTCCCAATTATTTGATAAAGCAGATGGCTGAAAATGTTATCAGTGAAATACAATGAACTGGTTTTGTTTCTTCTGTTTGTCCTGTCTTTGGTAGGATATTCAGGAAATCAGATTTTACTGTTTATAACAAAACTTAAACTGATGGAGGGTTTATACACAACTTGGCTGGACTGTTACCTAACAGAGTCACTCCAAACCCCAAGGTAGAATAGATTTGGGTACTGCAGGTTATTAATCTTGATGATGACTGTTGTCATGGGTCCCTTCAAGGTGTTTTGTATGTCTCCTCCAGCTTTAGTATGGTTTTTGTATCCTCTGTCTCTGTTGATTAAGCTCTTACCTTCAGTGTAGGATTTTACAATTCATGAACCTAGTTTGCTGACTTATAAAGCCCTAGATGGATAAATCATGTGTTCAGAAGCATCCAGATTCATAAATAGAGTGTAGAGTTAGCATAGTGTAATGGTCTCTCTTGCTTCCTGCTCTGGGGCTTCAGCCTGACCCCCTGACATGTGGCAAGAATATGTTTGCAGAACATAGCAGAAAGAGCTGAAAAAGCATTCGTAAGGGTTGGGCAAATATTGAAGTTCTGCTACACAGAATCACACTGTTTTGAACCTTGAATGAATGATGAAAAAAAATTTCAGAAGGGTCTTCAGAAAGTAACACTAGACTTTTATCTTATTGGAAACAGTTCTGTGAAAATTGGGTGCATACTGTGACTCCAGAGAGTTGCTTACTGGTTATTCATTTTATACAAAGAACGTATCTTTAATGTTGATCAGCTTATAACTTACAAAAATCAATTTCTGTAAAACTTAGTTCTTTCTGCACTCGCCCTTGTGTACAAAAACACCAACCTGATGTGCCAAAAATATGCCCAGTTCTTTTAGCTGGCAGGTTTTTTCATAGTCCTGTTTCTTCAACGTTTAAAAATGTGATTGCAGCAGCATGCCACCCTACTGGTCATAATTTTCTTTTAATTGGAAGAACATTAATTTCTGATATTATTTTTTAGATCCTCACAACCTTTCCCTGGCATCCAGCAGGGGTGAGAATAATCAATTCAGTCGTGACTGTTTTACAGTCTTGCTAAAATTGTTTACCAGAAATGCTGCAACCTAATTCTGTCACTTCGGAATTTCTTGTCTGATGTGCAGACTGGCCTGAATTGTGTCAACTAACTGCACCTGCTGTCACCTCTGAGTGGGTACAGCTGCTTCAGATCTTCTCATTTGAACTTTAAGCACCGGAGTCTCCCAGAGGATCACTTCAAAATTACCTAACTGCCAGCTTAACAAACATGGGAATTTTTATTTTTATTTTTTTTGTCTAATGGTTCAAAGTTGTGGCTTATATTTTCATTCCTTCTTTGCTTTTTATAATTTTATTTTTTATACGTCCCCGAGAGGACCAGGGAAACAAGCGCATGGATTTAGAAACCCTAATGCTAACCTCATCTATATGCATATAATTCTACAGTAAATTTATATTAGTTTTTGACTTTATACCACTGTGTAACTGGTGTAAGAAGAGATAAAACCTCAAGTGCAATAAAGAAGGGCAAGAGTAAACTGAGCCTCACATGTTCCAGAATCAATTGTATAGGCAACAAGATTATGTGCAGAAAAACTGTAATCACATTTTATAAGTGTAATATTATTAAACCCTAATTCAAAGTGGTGTACTAAAGGCTAAATCTTTACAGGAGAGGGTTCCAGGAGTCTTAGAGAAGACCTTGCTCTAAACCTGCTGCTGTCAGTAGCAGCCTTCACAGCAATTCATGGGCTTCTCCTCTGCTGGAAATGTCCACAGATCATGGTTATGACAAGCCATGTAATAATTATTGATGGTACACAAAGGATTTCTCAATTCTTTTGAAGTTACTCACTACAAAATGCCTTCAGCAATTACTGTGAAAATCACAAGCTTCACTTGTTGCTGCTTTCTATTTGCATATCACTCAGCCTGAAGGCTTGTGCCTCCGTGGAAGTGAGTCTATGTGTATGTGGTGGTGCCTTATGAAATGAAAATGAAGCCTCTTCATTCTTCTCACTTTAAAAACAGTATTTTCTGAGAAATTTGAATCTAGGATAAGATGACATAGGAGGGAAGATTTTTTTTCTGAAAAAGATGTTTTGTCCAACCCTTTATCTTATGATAAATATTGATATTTAGTGCTGTGCAGCTGCATTTTACTTCATGTAATTTACATAAAATCGTCTTGTCTTAGTTTCTCACCTTTAAGCATATTTAATTTGTAATTGAAGGGAAAGGTTTTTCTCCTCAGGCTAGTTTAGTAACTTCTGAGCTGATCCAACTCAGCTATCTGGGTACTGTATTACTAGAGAGGAGTGGATAAAAGTCACTACTGATGGTGCCTTGACTCTTATCTTCCATTTAGCTAATTCTTCTTTAGTGCATCTTGTAAAGAGCAAATATGCTCCAAAAAGACCCTGACCTTTCAGTAAACATAGTTAATAATTTAGATTAAACACATATTTGCTTAAACTTTTGAGTTTAGAAGGGACCTCTTCATAGGAAGTAAACCTTTTGTAGTTACCGACATTGCACTTCAAGAGCCTTCTAGACTGAGTGTGCCTGGCTGCATGGCCTTTCCAACAAATATCAGGGTGATTGAGGTCACCCATGAACACCAGGGCATGTGATCTTGAGGCTACTTCCAGCTGTCTGTAGAAGGCCTCATTGACATCATCTTCCCGCTTTGGTGCTTGGTAGGAGACACCTGCAATTTTTTCTCCCATATTTGCATGCTCCTTAATTCTTGCCAATAAGCTTTCAACACATCCTTCACACATCCCGCTCCGGGTAGAGCTCAGTGCATTCCAGTTGCTCTTGCACATACAGAGCAACTCCACTGCCTCACTGCCTTGGACTGACTTTCCTAAAAAGTACATCGCTGTCCATGACAACACTGCAGTCCTGTGAGCTTATCCCACCACATCTCAGTAGTTACAATGAGATCATGGCTCTGCGACTCAGCACAGATCTCCAGTTCCTTCTGCTTACTCCTCACGCTGCATGCATTGGTGTATAAGCATTTCAGAGAGGGAGTTGAGCACATTGGTTTCACCCTTGAGGGGTGGAAAGCTTTCTGATTCTCAAAAATGCTAGCACAGTGACTCACAAAGTTGAGCTACAACACCCACTGGCCTCTCTTGTAAGCCCAGCTACATCCCTCTCCCCTTTCAAACCTAGTTTAAAGCCCTGTCAATCAGCCCCACAATTCCTTGTGTGAAGACTCTCTTCCTCCTTTGGGAAATGTGTCCCCATTTGATGCCAGCAGGCCTGGTGCTGTGTAGGTGATCCCACTGTGGGAAAAGCCAAAATTGTTTTGGTGACGCCAGCTCTGGGGCCGTGTACTAATAGACTGTATTCATCTGTTCATTCCAGGATGCAGCTAACACTCTAGAAGTGCAAAAGTAATAGTGATAGGTGTGTAAGAAGTCATAACAGACCAGTGCTTTATGTAAAAAAAAAATGGGGTTTAGGAAGACAGTTTGGAGAGCTCCTTGCAAGCACAATTCTGTATTCTCACATGAACCCTCAATGTTCACATAGCAGGGAATCATGTCCAAAGGAGCATTTGAGTTGTTTCTTGTTATTCTGCTACTTAGTACCAGTCACTGCTGATTCTTTCTGGCTTTACTGTTATGATTTGAGGCATTTCTGAATGTAGACAACCAGAAGACAAAAGGTCATTTTCTGTTTTGTTCCTGGTATTCTTTCGTTTTACCTTCTCTGGAAGTAGTTCAGAAGAGACATTGCAATAGAAGATACAGAGCAAGACAAAAAAGCTGACTGGGTTTTGTCCACTAGTTTACTAAAGTGTCTCTGGGCATATAATTTAACTTTTTAGTTCTAAAACGTGAGCTGTTACCAGTAGCTAGGGATTAATAAGATGACTGAAAAAATCATCTGCATAGGTCATCAGATCCTATTTTTTAACACTGTGACTCTAAAGTCACTTATCCTATCTAGGTAATGAATCTGATAGATGGTTCCTTGTGGGAAGAGCTTTAAGTCTGGTGAGTAGAAAGCACTGTATAAACCTGTATAAATATCAGCTGCTGTTATTGATAATGACAGATGTTCGCGTTCTTCCTTTCTGTGGGCAGTAGCAAGCACTTCTAAGTTTCTGGAAGACTTGGAGTAACTTGATTGGTGCTGAATTCACACAATCACTTGCTGTGCAACTATCCTGGGGGTGGTACAGGCTCTTTTAAATGTATACCCTTTTCCTCTCCATCCAGCGTCCCATCATCTCCATCTGTTGGGGTCACAGGGATTCGCGCCTGCTGATGGCCTCCGGACCCGCGCTATACGTTGTCAGGGTCGAGCACANTGCAGTCCTGTGAGCTTATCCCACCACATCTCAGTAGTTACAATGAGATCATGGCTCTGCGACTCAGCACAGATCTCCAGTTCCTTCTGCTTACTCCTCACGCTGCATGCATTGGTGTATAAGCATTTCAGAGAGGGAGTTGAGCACATTGGTTTCACCCTTGAGGGGTGGAAAGCTTTCTGATTCTCAAAAATGCTAGCACAGTGACTCACAAAGTTGAGCTACAACACCCACTGGCCTCTCTTGTAAGCCCAGCTACATCCCTCTCCCCTTTCAAACCTAGTTTAAAGCCCTGTCAATCAGCCCCACAATTCCTTGTGTGAAGACTCTCTTCCTCCTTTGGGAAATGTGTCCCCATTTGATGCCAGCAGGCCTGGTGCTGTGTAGGTGATCCCACTGTGGGAAAAGCCAAAATTGTTTTGGTGACGCCAGCTCTGGGGCCGTGTACTAATAGACTGTATTCATCTGTTCATTCCAGGATGCAGCTAACACTCTAGAAGTGCAAAAGTAATAGTGATAGGTGTGTAAGAAGTCATAACAGACCAGTGCTTTATGTAAAAAAAAAATGGGGTTTAGGAAGACAGTTTGGAGAGCTCCTTGCAAGCACAATTCTGTATTCTCACATGAACCCTCAATGTTCACATAGCAGGGAATCATGTCCAAAGGAGCATTTGAGTTGTTTCTTGTTATTCTGCTACTTAGTACCAGTCACTGCTGATTCTTTCTGGCTTTACTGTTATGATTTGAGGCATTTCTGAATGTAGACAACCAGAAGACAAAAGGTCATTTTCTGTTTTGTTCCTGGTATTCTTTCGTTTTACCTTCTCTGGAAATAGTTCAAAAGAGACATTGCAATAGAAGATACAGAGCAAGACAAAAAAGCTGACTGGGTTTTGTCCACTAGTTTACTAAAGTGTCTCTGGGCATATAATTTAACTTTTTAGTTCTAAAACGTGAGCTGTTACCAGTAGCTAGGGATTAATAAGATGACTGAAAAAATCATCTGCNAAAAGTCATCTGCATATAGGTCATCAGATCCTATTTTAACACTGTGTGACTCTAAAGTCACTTATCCTATCTAGGTAATGAATCTGATAGATGGTTCCTTGTGGGAAGAGCTTTAAGTCTGGTGAGTAGAAAGCACTGTATAAACCTGTATAAATATCAGCTGCTGTTATTGATAATGACAGATGTTCGCGTTCTTCCTTTCTGTGGGCAGTAGCAAGCACTTCTAAGTTTCTGGAAGACTTGGAGTAACTTGATTGGTGCTGAATTCACACAATCACTTGCTGTGCAACTATCCTGGGGGTGGTACAGGCTCTTTTAAATGTATACCCTTTTCCTCTCCATCCAGCGTCCCATCATCTCCATCTGTTGGGGTCACAGGGATTCGCGCCTGCTGATGGCCTCCGGACCCGCGCTATACGTTGTCAGGGTCGAGCACAGGGTCTCCAGCCTGCAGCTGCTGTGCCAGCAGACCATCGCCAGCTGCCTGCGGGATGACAAGGACATCAGCAAACTCACCCTGCCCCCTCGGCTCTGCTCGTACCTCACCACTGCCTTCATACCAACTATCAAGGTAAAGGGAAAGAAGCTTGTGTGCGTGAGGAAGAAGGAAGGGCATTGTTTGATTTCCTAACCCCACCACCCTGTGGTGCTCTTAAGTGACAAAGGCTAAATTATAAGATATTATAATTCTTAAAGCTTGATTAAGAGTCATTCCTGTCATCTTCAAGAGACCACAGATTCATTTCATGCCTTTTAAAATCTGAACAGAAGGCTCACACACTTATCTGCATTATTCCATGAGGATGGCCTTTCCAATGACATTCCCAAGGGTAAAATATTCTGGTGACTCATAAAGACTTCTGAAGAAGATCATACTGACAATAATACCATGTCATGGTAATAGGAGAGACTCTCAGTGGTAAAACTGTTGCCTCCCTACTTGTTGCATGAATCCTTTTATTGCCAGGAAAGTTAAGTATAACTTTCAAGTAATACTTGATACAATAATAACTTTCAAGACCTGTGGTTGCCCAAATATTTCTATGACAGTGAGTTGTGCTAACCTTAGTCTTCCAAGAGTGCTATGAAAAAAGGTGTTATGCCTTTCTCTGTATCACTAGCAGAACCATCTGCTCAACCCCTTTCTTTCATGGTTTTTGCTCTCAGTCACATCTCAGGATTTCCAAACTCTGTATCACAGCCTAAACGAGAGCATTAGCTGGTAAATGACCTGCATTCAAACATAGATTTTTGTGTTATGCACATCTGTGTATGTGTTGCAGTGTTCTCTTGAGCCAGTTTCAGGTCCTTGTTAAAACAATGCAGAGCTAGAATAACTAATTTGAAATCAGTAGTGTTGGCCCAGCTTAAATGAGAACAAATTATGTCTATTAAATCATGATTCAGCACAGTTCCATTTGGGTACTGCTAATCAGGGCAATTTGTGCGACTGTGAAATATTCCATTTGCCAAAGAATAAATGCCTTGCTGTAACCATAACTCCTCCATCTCCAAAGATGCAGAGCATTTAACAGAACAGTGCTTCTCTGTTCTTCCTAGCATGCCAGCTTCTCTCCATCGGAGCATTAGTGACTCCTGCTTGGCTGTTAGGGAAGGCAAAGGAAGGGATGGGATGGGATGGGATGAAGGCAGCAGTTGGCTGTAGCAAGGCTAGGAGACATGGTCGAGATCAGAGGGGCAAGGGTGGTACAGGGGCACACCATTGCCAACAACTCTTCCATCACCTTCTAGAGGGAGTGCTGGGGGGAGGAGCAGCAGCTGCAGAGCTAAGAGGTTACAGGAGCCACATGTCCCTGCTGTTTTCATGGGTGTTTCTGGAGCCTCTTTGGCACTGCTTTATACTTTACTTACTCTCCCAACCACATACTCTCTTCTTCCTTGTCAGCTATGCTTCCAAGGTACCCTCTTCCCTGCATAGATTCCTTTTTCTTCTCCAGCTTGAGGACTGCATTATAAATCACTCCTCAGTCCATATCCATCTTGCTAAGTTAAGGAGGCTCCTTTTTTCCCCCCTATTTTTTTCCTATACTTTCATTTTGAAGAAACTGTGTTGACTTAGATACATTAGTAGTATTTGTAAAGTTTGTGATAAAGACAGGTTTGTTATCTAATTCTGTGATTTAACCACAGGTCCAACCTTCCCTTTTGACGTAACTAGTTTTAGTTTTCTGTGTACAGCTGCTTTTGACCTAACTAAATAATCCACAGTCACTCTGTCATACATGTGGGTCATGTGTAACTCATGCAGTAACCTGTACTGACCTGCCAAATTAGAGTTGGGTTCAAATGCAGATCCTTGTGTTGGGAATAAGTCACCACAGAAAAAGAAAACCCAAACCAAAACAGAATAACCTATAGGAAACTTTCTCTTTCCTTCCTTCATTTAATTAAGCCTCCTATCCCAGACCCAAACAATATGAGAGATTTTGTCAGCTACCCAACAGCTGGTAATGAACGACTTCACTGCACGATGAAGCGGACTGAAGATGACCCAGAAGTTGGTGGTCCATGTTATACTCTGTACTTGGAATACCTTGGGGGACTGGTGCCTATCTTGAAAGGACGTCGTATCAGCAAGTTGCGGCCAGAGTTTGTCATCATGGATCCTAAAACAGATGGAAAAGCAGGTAGAGTTGAATCACAGAACTTTAGGGGTTGGAAGGGACCTTGAAAGATCATCTAGTCCAACCCCCTTGCCAGAGCAGGATCACCTAGATAATTTGAATTGTTGCTCTGTATGAAAAAAATTGTTTTATAAATACTTTATATGTTAAATCCTTGAATTAAGTAAAATCTTTATATGTAACATGGAAGGTGGCATCTTAAACATTTTTATGATGTGAAAAAAATCTTTAGAGCTACCTAGACTCAAGCCTCTGAAATGATACCATACCGCCTTCTGTATTACAAAAGGGAACTTAATGTATTTTGAACAGTGGGGAATAGATTGCTAATTAGCAGAAAAATATTCTTTAGTCTTAACTAAAGAATCAACCATCAACTCTTTTGAAGTTGATTGAATGCTCTTCACCCCTTTGAATCACGTTCACTTGAGATTGAACCACTGGAAATTTGGAATTTACACTGGAAAAGATGAACGGTTTATTTTTTCTGCATAGTTTTATCTCAGCTGCTACCCGTGGATCAGTTTTATGCTTCTGATGACTGATAGTTCTAATTGATAGCAGTTTTCTGAAGCAGCACTTACATTTTCTGGGGCCTGTCTTGATAGATGAAATCTATGGAAACAGCTTGATTTCCACTGTGATTGACAGCTGCAACTGCTCTGACTCCAGCGATATCGAACTGAGTGATGACTGGGCAGCAAAGAAATCTCCTAAAATCAGTCGAGCTAGCAAATCACCCAAACTCCCCAGGTAATAACTTCTTTATATTTCTTCTTCTTTTTCCACAGGTTTTTTTATTTATTTTGTCCCTTCTCTCTTGCTTCTTTTATATTTTTTTTCTATTTTCTCTTTTTCCTCTATTTTCTTCACTCTTCTTTTCTTTGTCTTTATTATTTTTCTTTTATTTTTCTTTTTAATTTTTATTTTTTATCACCTCATTAAATTAAAAACAAATTCCTTTGGGCAGATAGGGTTCTTCTGGAGGAGTGGGGTCCTCTACAGTGTGCAGTTCTGGAGTGATATCAGAGATTGGTGTTGAGGTAAACTTTGGAAAAGTGTCTGGGGCAAAAGATAATGGGAAATAAAAGGGCACCACTTCTACCCAAGCAGTCTTGAAGAAAGATTTTATAAACTCTCCTACCATTGCATCTGCCACATGTGAACTGGCAACATAGGGTATAATTTGTCCTTCAGACAATCTGTGTTTTTATTTCCTCTATACTTAGTGTCTCTGTCTACTTAGAGCCTTTATTTCCTCAGAGGTTTTTTCAAATTCCTAAATCCATGCATAGGTGGCACAGATCCTGGCATAGGTGCTGTGGTGACCTTGCAAGGGAGCCTCAACAAACAGATCTTCATAAACCCTGAGTTGATGAGCCTTCTGTAATAATAAGTAAAATAATCTTATTATTCATCTGGTTGCTTTCCTGCCAGTTCTTCATTATATTCATTATGTACATAGAGAGAAGCCTCCACCTGCACAAAGCCTCACTGGTGTCTGTGACGCTTCTCACAGGCACTGACATCTCTGACAGCTTAATGTTAATGGGTTTGAGGCTCCGATGCCTTCTAGCTGCAGCTGACACTTTTCCAAAGACCTTACATTGTGAGCTTGTTCTAGAACAAGACAAAGCAAACATCCCTTTATATGTGAACATAATGTGTGAAATACCACATAAGTTTTAGTTTAATAGTATTTGACAGAAGAGCCATCAGTTCCTGAGCCTAAAACTGAAATGGTGCAGGAAAAACAAGCACTTTGCTTTTCTAAGACCCTACTTCTGAAATGTAATTTTTGTTCATTAATCTTACTACCAGTCAGCTTTTTTATATGCTTGATGTTTTATGCATGATGCCGTTTGTGCAGTGGGAGGTAGGAATAACTTTTGACTTAGAGGAAGAGCACTGACAAAGCCTGTGGAGCCTTTGTTTGCTGTATGTGGAGATTTGCCAGCTGAAGGGTCATGTTTCCATTTCTTGAGGCTTTGCTCAAAGTCTGCCCAGCTGAAATAGTTCAGCCCTACACCATTTTATGGGTTAGGGGAGAGTATATTGTATCTGGCAGAACTTCTGTAAGCTTTGTTAACTGAATCAGAAGGCTTCTGGTCAGTGTGTCAAGGCTTCAAGTGTGTTAGGCCTTATCTTTAAATTTGACCCAGAAGACTCTACAGTCTTCATTAGTCTCTTAGAGGATACCATACCTGTTTCCTTCATTACATCTTTACATGATAAGATACTAATTTGTGCATTTGTGTACGCCCATAGATGATTGTAACTCTTGCTTTGTTTGCAGAATCAATATAGAAGCTCGCAAATCTCCAAAGATGTCACGAGCTGCACAGGAGATATCCAGATCACCAAGGTTACCCATAAGGAAACCTTCGATTGGTTCACCAAGCCTAACCCGAAGAGAGTTTCCTTTAGAAGATATTACTCAGGTATTGTGCATGTTCTTACCTAATATAAGTCGAAATCCATCTCCTTCCTGAGGCACCATGTTGTGGTATAGATCCAGTGATCAGTAATAAAAAAAAAATCATTTATTTACAGTAAATAGATGGAACAACTAGAGAATTTCATCTTCCAGTTCAATGTTAACATTCAAATGTGTTGGTGGAGTATCAGGTAGTGTTTGATAAATCCTGATTATCACTGACTTCTGTCAATGTGTATCCACATGAGAGTTTTTATTCTAGGGGATGTTGTTTGCTGTTTAAATGTGTATGTGAAAATGCTTCATAAGTTTCTCAAAGGCATCTTAATGCCACCATAGTCCTTTGCTTTGCTTAGGGATTGCAGAGATAAAGAAATGCCTGTTTCAGAGGGCCACATAATTCATGTGAAACAGCCTTAATTGGAAGGAAGACAAAGAAACAGCACTTTGTGCTAATCGTGGCGTTCATGTCCTGTGGGTAAATGAAATTTAGCAGGCTGTCTGGGTTACATATTTAATACCACCAGCCTGAGTTGGTTTGATTTTGTTTTGTATCATTTCTTTTTTTTTTTCTGCTCTGTCATTTCACTTTTTCCTTTATATTGAAACACTCCAGATCACTTACACAGCAGTGGGAGACTGGACTGAAAGTCCTTTGAATAGGAGAAGAAACCAGGCTTAGATCCTGTTCCTGGTATTGACAGTGTAACTCTTTACTTCTGACAGAATCTCTTGGCCTTCCAGACCCATAATTTGATCACTGTGGAAGCAGTGGTTTTTGGAAGTTTCAGGAAAAATATGTTTGTTGTTATGAGTACTTAATTTCTATCTCATTTATTGTTTTATAAAGTGATTGGTAAGCACAGAGCCAAAGGGCAGGGTGTATTACTTTCCAAAATACAGAATAACCACCCTTTTGTTTTGCTGGAGAAGCAAGCATCTGAAAACAGACCTATTCTCACTAAGCAGTTATCATGCTGTTCAGTTCTTCAACAGCTTTAATCAGCCTGTGTGGCTGTTGTGTACATCATTTCTGATGGTGTTCAGATCTCAAAATGAGACTTTTTAATGACTGGCTATAACAGTTGCTACATAGACATATTAGGCTATTGCTATAAAATAAAAACAAGGGGGAGCTGAAATTGTATTATCACTTGCAATAGCTTGATGGCTCTGCAGGATTTTTATTAGAGCTTGATACAGATTTTATTAGGTGTAAATTATCTTGTTTTGCTTTGCAGCACAACTACCTTGCTCAGGTCACATCTAATATCTGGGGAACCAAATTTAAAATTGTGGGTTTGGCTGCTTTCCTACCAACTAACCTTGGTGCAGGTAAAAATAAACACTATTGATTTTTTTTTGCATGTCAAACTCCTGAAAAACAACAAAGCTTATGCCAAGTGATTCTTTTTTAAATGATCAAAAGGCTTCTTTAACAAAGCACCTATTTTCTGTGGACAGTAGGAATTCGATTTTACAAAATTCACTGTAACTAAGGGATTAAAATCTATAAATACAATAATGAGATGATCAATAAAATGTTTTAAGTCTCAGTTGTAATAAAAAAGATTCATTAACATTCAAGCCCAGACCTTTATTCTTACAGTTTATTTGAATAAAACCAAAACATATAGAACTTTTGCAATGAGACTATAAAAATCATAAGGTTTAAGTTACTGTAATATAAATATTTTTTTAAGTCCAATTTTTATAGTCATTTAGCTACTAATTATACCAAAACAATGTTAAAAAAGCTCTTACAGCTTCATGCTCAAGATTACTCAAGTCATTGCATAGTCTTATCATACGGTTCTCTTGCTGGATCATCAGTAAATTGGTAGTTTTCATTAAAAGTAGCAATTGTATAGTCTCAACCTTTTTCTGAGTAGGTCAATTTTATGCAGGTAATATAAACATTTTATGTTGAAAGGAAGAAGGCAAAGTAAAGAACAGGGTACCACCAAGCAGAACTGAGCTCTGAACTGAACTATTAACTCAAGTATAGGAGTTCTGTGAGCTCTTTGGAAAACTTGCATTATACAGTTATCTCAGGACTACATAATGATGCCCTGGATGCAGATTTAAATATGTATCTCTTGTGGCTATATTGTCTACTATCAAACAATAGACAGAGTCTAAGCTACTGGGGAGAAGACCTTCTCTGGCCCAGCCTCCAGTCAAAGGTTGTCCTGTCAGGATGTTGGCATCTTGGGGACAACCAGGGCTACCATAGGGCAGTGGCACCTTCTATTTAATGAAGTATTACAGAAACGTTTCATTTTTTCCAGACACTTTTGTTTTTTTCACCAAGTAATTTATGATTTTCTGACATCTGCATTTGCAGTGATTGTCAGAAGATAGTGTAAGAACAACCCCACTGGGTCAGACCAATTCTAATTGCCAGTGACAGATAGGTAATGAGAGATGTAAGTGCATCATAATACTTCCTTCAAATGTTCTCCCAGTTTCCAATGGTTTGGGTCCCAGGGACTTCCTGAGCCAGGAGGGGTTTCTTTGTATGCAGTGACCCCCAATAGATTTCCTGCCTGAAAGTTTTCCAGTTTTCCCCTGAATTCACATAAGTAGGTCATCAACACCCTGTGGTGAAGAGTAGAATGGAAAGACTATTTTCCTTCTGTAAAAATAGATGTGAATATGAGATCAAGTAATTAGTTATTTCTACAGATTATTTAACTGCAGAGAAATATCTGAAAGTACCAATGTATTTTATTCTGTTTATGAAGTGTGTTGCATAGTAATTTGACTAAGAACGGCCCATACATGCATTTTTCATTAATATATTTATTAGTCATAGCCCTTCTCTCTGCTTTGAATTGATTTTTTTCTTAGTTTTAGATGCCCTTCATGTAACAGATTTTTTTTTTTAATGTATTTTGTATTATACTCTTTCTCCAGTAATATATAAAACCAGTTTGCTGCATCTTCAGCCCAGGCAGATGACAATATATCTCCCAGAAGTGAGGAAGATTTCAATGGATTACATTAACCTACCTGTCTTTAATCCAAATGTTTTCAGTGAAGATGAAGATGATTTACCAGGTAAGGAGGAGCTGGAGGTCTGCCACTTTATGTATGGGTCAAGCTATATGGAGCACAGATCACTTGTGTCACTAGCCCCTCTGGTAAATACCCACATCAAAATCCCTTAGTCTGATAGTGTCCTATAGAATTGAAGTAAATCTAATATGTATTACAGACACTGTTTTCTAAAATACATGAAATTATAATTCATATAGAGCTGCTGAGTTTCAAATTCATCAGAAAATGAATAATCCTCTATTCAGTTTGTTAAGAATTCTCTGTAGAGCCAAGCCTTGCAGCCTTGCATTTTGCATCTTTGTAATGTGTTGGAAGCCAAAAAAAGGTCACTCCTGTGACCTGATATCAGTAAAGTACAGCTTGCTGACAGGAGCTCAGGCTGGAGGGCAGATTCCCATAAAACTCAGACACCATTAGAAGTGATAAAGGCCTGTTTGGATTTTTATCAATACCAGGTTTTACACAGGGACTAAAATAGTGAAGTAGTCTACAAAGAAGGGGGATTGGGAAGAATTTCTCATTTCACTGAGATGTAAGGTAACAGAAGATTCAAGCAATGCAAGGAAGGCTTCTGTGCAAGTGATGTGAACGTGACAGGTAAAAGGACTGGAAGTATTCAGGAATCATCCAATCACAAATTTAAAAAACCATCATGGCAATAAAAATAACAAATAATAGACAAGATAAATTGAGACATCATCAGAATGCTCACATCAATAAGGGATTCCTGTTGCCAGCTCATAGGTTTTTGGAAGTACACGAGTGGCCATCATGCCAGTACCTTTTAAGCAGGAAGGAGTGTGAGCACTGCAAAGCAATTAAAGGCTTGTGTTAGAGTCTGTTGAAGTAAATGGAAATACTCCCCCTGTTTTAGACCAAAGTTTTGACTGCTGTGAAAGCACCAAAACTCGGATCTCATCCAAGCATCAGAGTAGTCCTCTGGACTTCTGAAGAAATACTTCATGCTTAAAATGAAGCCCATTTTTTCAGGATTTAGAGCTTTGCTTGCCTGATTTATATCCGTGTGATATTCACCTGTTGGATCTGAATTAAATGATAGATTGTGTAATATATGTATATTACACATAGGAAGCACTCAACATTTTCTGTTCTGAAATATTGTCCAAGCTGACAGAAAGTAGTACAAAAATTAAATACAAAACAAAAAGTTAATATAAATTTTTTGTGTTGCTTCCTGAAAATGAGATTAGATCTGCAGTATCCATTGCTTTTATATTATTAAAAGATCTGAAAAGGTACTCAAAATTTTAGGTTGGTATATACTACATATTGTGAAAATTGTTAGTTTTGTTACAGCTTTGTTACAGCTCTTTGAGAAGGCTAATTTTAAAAAATCATACTACTCTGTCCTCCATAAGAGCCTTCCTCCTCTTGTCCACTTTTTTCCTTCTAGTTTCTTTTGAAAATTAATTTCTGATTTAGGAAATTGAGACTACTTAAATCTTCAAAAGCATTTGGGGGGATACCTTTTCTTAAAGCCTGCTTATAGAGGAAAAAAGAGACATATGCTAATGGGAAAAAAATGTTGCAGTATCAGTAATGATTACATAGAAAACTGTTCTTGAGCAGTGGAATGTTCATAGCAAGGTACTCTTAGGACAGGGGTTTTTCATGTAGTCAGTAAAGATTTGGACAGATAAATGGACATTGAATTGACTTAACTTTTTGCAAATTATGCAAACAAATCAATTAAAAACTATTGGAGAAATGAAAAAAAAAAACCCAACACGTTGGATTTAAACACTTTATTGAGCAGCACCACAACAAATGAAATTTTGTCTGATAAGGCACTTAATACCCATGACAGCAACATTCTGGGCCATTCAGTATTCAAGCCAAGCTAACAATTAAACCTCGAGCTCTGGCAGATCAATTGCTAACCTGCAGGCATCAGGAGGAAAGCATGGCCAGCCAAGCACAAAACCACTCTTTTTAAGGGTCAGTTAAATTTAGCTTTTGGTCTTCTTCTAGAGGAATGAACAGAACTACCATAAACATTTATCAGCATAGCCACAGACCTATCTGTACACCTACCACGTTTGTGACTGATGCTGATAAAAGCCTGATGCTACTGAGAATATAATTACAGGGCATAGGTAGATTACTATAATTTCAATTACAAATTATTTCGTATCTGGGCAGCAGCTGGAGAAGTCCTGACTAATGGATCTCTTGTCTGATCTGGTCTTGCATATCAGACATCTCCACAGAATTTGGTACACTTAAATGATTCTGACTATGACTCTAGGATCCTGGGTATTAAGTCTCTAGTCTCTTTCCTCCCATGAAACCTGCTGATGCAACTCACCAATTTCCATGTTTTAGTACAGGAAGACTAACAGAAAATCTGCAAGATTCTTGGGGGTTTTAATACAGTATATACTCTTTACCCTCATTATTATATTTTGTTCATTTTTGATTCTGCACCTCTGCTTGATCACACTGTCCTCATTTCCCTGCCTCAGTCCAACTTTTCAGTGGTAGTTCCTGTTGGAATCACTCTCACCACTTTTTGCCAAAGGAATTGCAAGCAATTAAGCAAGCTCTAAACTGCTGCTGCTTAAAATCATCAGAATCAATTCTTGCCTCACTCTCCCTTGTTCACCACCATCACCACATGTGGGAAGCATTTCCTATGTGCACTTGCTTCTTTTCATGTTTCTGATTGCAGCCTGTCCAGACACTGGGGGCTGAAGTTACCCTTACTACATTACCCACTTCTTGAATCTTCTTCTCTTCCCATCTATTTCCTTACATCATTTCCTTTTACATTTTGTCTGTACTTCATTCCATAGTATTTCTCTCTTGTTTCATCTTCATTCTTTTTGCATTACTGGTTGCTTTGTAACCCACTGTACTTAAGACATAATACTACTTCCCTTTTCCAAACTGTTGTCTGTAATCTCCAGTTTTCCTGGGGATTATCTCTAGTTTTTCTGGGGACATTATACTAGATACTATACAGTGCAGGTCCTCAACTTCCTTTTTCTTTTCTTTCACTTTTTGTTTGTTTGTTTGTTTTTTGATTATTTTTTTTTACTTGATGTCAGCAAACATCCAAGTCAAAACTCACAACTTCTGTCAGATCAGAGCAGGCTTGAGAAGCATCATTTAATCTTGCTTCTGAAGCTTGGTTCAGCATGGCACAGTGACATGACTGGCTCTAGAGGAAGTCAGCCTGGGCCAGCGGAGACTGTCTCGTCGGGCCCTAGGGCTGAGGTGGCCCCGGGGCCTAGGCCTCGCCACTGCCATTGCATGCTAGGGAGGGGACGCTGGGGTAGAGGAGGCCAGGGTGGTTGGTGACAAACTCACTGTGTTGTTTGTTGCAGTGCCCGGCGCTCCCGGTGCCCCTGCCAGCAGCCCACCGTGCACCGTCAACATCCCTATCGCCCCCATCCACAGCTCAGCCCAGGCCATGTCACCCACACAGAGCATCGGCCTGGTCCAGTCGCTGCTGGCCAACCAGAATGTGCAGCTGGACGTGCTGGCCAACCCACCGGCGGAAGCAGGGGGTGAGGGGCCGGGGCCCTTCCCAGGACCGCCAGGCCGCTTTCCTGGCCCCGGTGTGCTGCCTGGAGGGGAGCTGGGCCGTGCAGCCCCTGTGCCCCCCACCCTTGCCCCGCCACCCCCTGCGCCCCCAGCCATCATCCTGGCCGACCTGCGGGACCATGGTGAGCGTGAGCACGAGCCCCCACCCAAGCCGAAGACCCCACGGCCGGGGCCGCAGCTGATGGAAGGGGATGCCGTCATCTTTGGAGCCACTCAGGAGCTTCAGCTGAACAAGATGAACCCCCCTCCACCCTATCCTGGCACTGTCCCTGCCGCACCGCCCGCCGCTCTGCCACCCCCGCCTGGCCCCCCACAGCCTCCCCTTGACCTCTGCCTGAAAAAGGGGGAGTTCTCCCTCTACCCAGCAGGGCACTACCAGACACCCCTGGGGTATGAGCGGATAACGACATTCGACAGCAGTGGGAACGTGGAGGAGGTGTGTCGGCCTCGTACCAGGATGCTCTGTGCCCAGAGCACCTACACCCTGCCGGGGCCAGGCAGCTCTGCCACCTTGCGCATCACAGCCGCTGAGAAGAAGATGCAGCAGCCCTGCACCAGTGCCACCCTGAACCGCCTCACGGTTCCCCGTTACTCCATCCCAACTGGAGACCCACCACCCTACCCTGACATTGCCAGCCAGCTGCCCCAGGGAAGGAGCATTGCACAGAGGCTGGACAGCAGTATCATCCATGCAACTCTTCGGAGGAACAGCAGAGAGGCAGCCCTGAAAATGGCTCAGCTGGTGGATGGTCAGAGAGCCACTTTGCAACTTCCCCCAAAAGCCAAGGGCAGCGTTGTGACAGCGCAGTACCAGCAGAGAGTACCCACCGCCTTGTACACCTGCAGCCAATGCAGCAGCAGCAGCAGTGGCAGCGGCAGCAATGCGAGTGCTGGTGTGGGCAACATCACTAGTGCCAATGCTAGTAGCAGCACTTCAAGCATTGGTGGCATGAGATCTGATCTGAGCACAGGGAGCGGCTCCCAGCACAACTCCGTCATTGCTCACTCTGTCAGTACTTCGCCTCTGGCTTCCCAGTCCTCCTACAGCTTGCTGAGCCCACCTGAGAATTCCCGTGAGCGAGCAGATTATATCAACTCTGCCTTCACGGAGGACGAGGCCCTTTCTCAGCACTGCCCAGTAGAGAAATCAATGCGGCACGTACCTGTGTCCTTGACGGAGGCCGCGCTCAGTGTAAAACGGCCACCGCCATACCAATGGGACCCTATGGTGAGTGAAGAGATATGGGTTCCGCAGGAAAGGACATCCCAGAGCTCCATGCCCAACCCTCTAAAACCTACTCCTCTCATCATTGGTCAAGCTCAACATCTGGATATGGCTCGAGTGCCATTTGTTTCCCCCAAGTCTCCAACCAGTCCTACTGCCAATTTCCAGACAAGTTATGGGGTTGGAGTACCTTACCCAGGAAGCTACAGTGCCCCTCCCCTTCAGGGAATGCAGCCCCCCTGCTCCCCCAAAGAAGCTCTGGCCCCAACACAATTTGCACAGCAGGAGCCCACAGTCGTGCTTCAGCCAGGTTATCCATCCAACCTCTCCTATTGCCCTTTGCCACCCATGTACCCGGGAAGTAGCACCTGCTCTAGTTTACCACTGCCACCAATCGCCTTGCACCCGTGGAGCTCCTACAGCACCTGCCCACCCATACAGAACCCCCAGGGCACCTTGCCCCCCAAGCCACTCCTCGTGGTGGAGAAGCCAGTGATGTCTCCCCCACCAGCAGAGCTGCAGGGCCACGTGGGCACAGAGGTAATGGTGGAGACGGCAGACACGTTCCAGGAGGTGCTCTCCTTAACAGAAAGTCCCGTTCCTCAACGGACGGACAAGTTCGGCAAGAAGAGCCGGAAGCGCCTGGACAGTCGAGCTGAGGAAGGAAATATGCAGGCGATCACTGAGGGCAAGGTCAAAAAGGAGACGAGGACGCTGACTGACTTCAATTCACTAATATCCAGCCCTCGGCTGGGGAGGGAGAAGAAGAAGGTCAAGAGCCAGAAAGACCAGCTGAAGTCCAAGAAGCTAAACAAGACAAATGAATTTCAGGACAGTTCAGAGAGCGAGCCAGAGCTTTTTATCAGTGGAGATGAACTGATGAACCAGAGTCAGGGCAGCAAAAAGGGTTGGAAAACCAAAAGGAGTTTAAGGACAGCCAGTGAACTGGATGAATTCAAGTGCCGGAAGGCCAGCGAGAAGGAGGACGGGAGACTGGGGAGCCAGGGCTTTGTGTACGTGATGGCCAACAAGCAGCCACTGTGGAATGAGGCAACGCAAGTCTACCAGCTGGACTTTGGAGGGCGGGTGACCCAGGAGTCAGCAAAAAACTTCCAGATAGAGCTGGAAGGAAGACAGGTAGGAGCGGGTGGCACACGTGGGCTGGGGTGGGGGCCAGGGTGTGGGAAAGCTATGCCAGAAGTAAGCTTCGCCTCACACAGTGAGTGCCTCCTGCTCTTGTTAGCTGCTCTGTGAAAAAAAAAGCTTTGCCATGTGGTCAATAAAAAGCAGTGATCAAAGGTCTAGATCCAGGACAGAGGATGAAGATCAGCTGTAAGGTAAACATACAGAAACTGTAGATCTTAACTACAGTCAGATGGGAATAAGGGTCTCCTTTAGTCTCACTGTCTCTTGCTGCTTAAGGTAGGTGGATTTTGTGATCAGCACAACAGATGTCCCCTGGAGTGGCTGTGCTTGCTGTCAGTGGTGGTGGATGGCAGCTAGCTGAGTGATGCTGCTCCCTTCTTGCCATACTCACAAAGGTGAGTCACTCAGGAGATGGCTACGGTAGAGACAATGGATGGGCAGTTAGGTTCCCTCCATGCCAAAATCTTCCCTTGTGGTCTATGAGGCCTCTGGGCCTTGTTCTTAATGCTAGAGGAGGGATGTACTGACCCTCCCCAGAACAAAGTACTTCTGGGATGCTTCTGAATCACCCATGGGTAAAGGGTTCTATGCATAGTTAGAAAATCAATACATTTCATTTTAGGCTGTCTCACCCTAGCCTGAGTAGGATGTTTCTACACCAGACCCAGGCTATTAAGTTATTACAATCAGCAGGACACTGGACTGAGACTGAGGAGACATGTGTTTATTTCCTTGTCCAGCTGTCCCATCTCTAGAAATCACTTCGGATTTATTAAAGACATCAAGGTGCTCAACTCCCTCTGATTAAGCTTGGGAGTTACATGTCTTAAATATCCAACATGCATGACCAGTGATTCTGTTTGATTGTAGCAGTGATCAGAGATATTTATCCGCCTTTTTTCTTCAGTTATATGGCTGTGGATACGTGTCCGTGGGCAGCCATGCAAAATCACCCAGCCACAGGTTTGTTGGTGCAGGATCAAAGCCTTACTATCCTTTCACAGCCAACTTCCATTCCATTTCCCCTGGATCTTCACTGTAGAGCAAATACAATCTGGGCTTCTGATAAGTGAATGAAAATGCAGTAGTAATAGCCCGAACTTCAGATATTCCTTGTGGAAGAACAGCAAACAAGCCATCAAGCCTTGCTTTACATTTCAGACAGCTCCCAGTGCCTCTTTGCCAGTTCAGCCTCACTGTGATTGTGCTCTGGTGGAGTTCATGCGAAGGAGAACAGAACTGCCAAGAACATAGAGCTTACCAGCTATGAAGTGCTAGTCAGGAGATGAGTTATTCCCTTTCTCTGACAGCTCCTTTCTTTGAGAACAGAATCCATTTATCTGATGGGCTGGTGATAGGATCTCTCCAAGAGAGAGAACGCTATTTTTCTGCAGGATGCATGATGCTGGTGTAACTCGGGCCTGCTGAAATAATACAGTGTAGCATGTACAGTGCTCTTCTTTGGCATCGTACCCCATTCAGTGAGTAGCCCCATTCATGTTAGCTCAGCAGATGAGGTGAGCAAAACCATTTTGCTTTTACTTTTCTCTGATTCCCTTTTCTGTGGTTCACTTTTTTGACCTTCTCTCTCTTCCCTTCTCCTCTTCCCCTGCTTCCCAGGTGATGCAGTTTGGAAGGATTGATGGCAATGCTTACATTTTGGACTTTCAGTATCCATTTTCTGCAGTGCAAGCGTTTGCTGTTGCTCTGGCTAATGTGACTCAACGCCTCAAATGAACAAGCAGAGACTGGAGAGACAAAAATGTTAACTTTCTCATAAAGTCCAAAGCGGAAAATGTCAGGGCAGCCTGCTTTAGGAGTGCAGAGGTGCCTGGGAGTGAAGAAGGCAGTAAAACTGGAAAAGTCTCTTGGTGCCCGACAGAAGGGCATTAATTCTAATCAGTCATGGGGTGGAGGGTGGGGGGCTGTTTTCTGTTTTGTTTGTTTGTTTGTTTTCAGGTTTGTTTGTTTTGTTTTCTTAAGCATTGTGCTGGGTCTCAGAAAGAGCAAAGGGTTGAGAGCCATTCAGTGTTACGTGGAGAAGTGTGACTTTTGGCTTGTTGTGGTGGTTCTGCTGTGTTTGCTGCAGTAGCTGATGTAAGCTCGTTGGGGGATTAAAAAAGACTGCTCTTTTTGATAGACTGCCTTATCTCATGCTGTTATTTTTAAACAGGAAACACGACTTTTTTTTCTGGTCCAGTTTGTATTACTACTCCTACTCCTGCTGTATCAGTGATAGCAGAAAAAAAAAAAAAGCTACAATACTTGAACACACATGTTTCTTCTCTGATAACTGAGTACCACAAGTTCCAAGGAAGCTTATGTAGGTCAATATTTAATTTATAAATAATGATGTATTATTCAGAAGAGAAACCGTTGTTACAAATGGGTGGTTTAAAAACCCACTGTATCAAAGAAGTTGATGTCTGCTTGTTTTGTGTGCTGTTATTGGGGATAAACATCTCTCAGTAGGTGACAGAAAAAAGGCCAGGAAATAATAATGAGCATTCCTTCTTTGCTCATATTGATCATCAGTATTCTTCAATTTGACCTGTGGTTGGAAGGGGGGCAGTGTGACCAGATGCACCTGTGAGGCCATGCCTGGACATGCACCTCATTTTAATGTTTACACTTTGTAAACAAAAGTCTTTGAAGGGAATGAGAAGCCCCAATGTATTCAGTGTTCTTAGCAATCAGTATGAATCAACTTCTACAGCAGTGGATTGGTGCTTGAATTAGGAAGGAGACAGAAGTGTAGCAAGTCATTGCAGAAGCACTTTGATCAGGAAAGCCATTTCATTGCAGGACACAACATCATGACTAGAAGGAGAACAAATGAGTTGAAGGAGGAAGNTCTCATGCTGTTATTTTTATACAGGAAACACGACTTTTTTTTCTGGTGCAGTTTTTATTTCTACTCCTACTCCTGCTGTATCAGTGATAGCAGAAAAAAAAAAAAAAAGCTACAATACTTGAACACACATGTTTCTTCTCTGATAACTGAGTACCACAAGTTCCAAGGAAGCTTATGTAGGTCAATATTTAATTTATAAATAATGATGTATTATTCAGAAGAGAAACCGTTGTTACAAATGGGTGGTTTAAAAACCCACTGTATCAAAGAAGTTGATGTCTGCTTGTTTTGTGTGCTGTTATTGGGGATAAACATCTCTCAGTAGGTGACAGAAAAAAGGCCAGGAAATAATAATGAGCATTCCTTCTTTGCTCATATTGATCATCAGTATTCTTCAATTTGACCTGTGGTTGGAAGGGGGGCAGTGTGACCAGATGCACCTGTGAGGCCATGCCTGGACATGCACCTCATTTTAATGTTTACACTTTGTAAACAAAAGTCTTTGAAGGGAATGAGAAGCCCCAATGTATTCAGTGTTCTTAGCAATCAGTATGAATCAACTTCTACAGCAGTGGATTGGTGCTTGAATTAGGAAGGAGACAGAAGTGTAGCAAGTCATTGCAGAAGCACTTTGATCAGGAAAGCCATTTCATTGCAGGACACAACATCATGACTAGAAGGAGAACAAATGAGTTGAAGGAGGAAGGAAAAATTGGACAGAATAATTCCTTTTATCACCTTGCTACTTGAGTGGTCTTTGTGACTGTGGTTTGAGACTATCACACTTCAGCTAAGAGAAGGAAGCCAAAGTTTACATGGAGTGTTACAGAGGAAGGCTTAATAACCACAGCATGATTCTCTGCAGTTCTTTCTGGTGGACATGCAGACCTCTTGAGCATTTCAGAAGGGTTGCTTGCACAGAAGAGTATCTGTGTTGTCCATGTGTTGTGTGCACATATTTATTTTGCTTTCTCTCTTTCTTCCTTGCCTGCATTTTGCGATGGAATATGTTTTGATGTGGAAGTAGTTTCCCCAGTAATACACAAACCCCAAAGCTATTCATCTAATTATTTGGACACTAAATTACAAAATGTAACTGCAGATTTCCTTCAGGAATGACTCTTTTGAAGTGAAAGGCACACTGAGAAAGATATGTTGGTTGAGGTGTTGATGGCTGCTTTGTCTTTCATCCCCAGTTTAACTTCTTACTTGAAAAACTCAATATAACTTAAGATAAATATATGTGATTCTCTCTCTTTGCTTTTCTTAGATCCTAATGATAGGGCAGGTATGTGTTACATTTGATTTGTTCTAGAGGAACATCTCAATAAGATAAGACTCTGCTGGAGTAGACATTACCAACATGCAGTGAGCTTATAACTTCTGCTCTGCAGAGACTTCTAGAGCTATACACCACAGAGGGAGTCATGCCAATCAGAGGGGAGTTTCAGGGAGTTGCCAAAGGAGATGATGAGGCAGATTGTCCACAGGTGATGTCCTGCAGAGCAAGTCCAGGAAAAATCACCTGCAAGGTGGTTTCCTTGGAGAGTGGAGGCAGAGGAAAGAGGGGGGAAGTGGATGCTGTATTATCCCAGAGCTCTGTTTGCTTGTGGGAGTGCTCAGGCACAGCATTGCCCTGGCATCTAGCAGATAGTTGTTTGCTTTAATTAATTTTGTTTCCATCAGTGGTCTGGGCCCCATTTGTATTCTTTCTTATACGCATGATTTATTCAGCTGTTTTGAGTGCCTGTATGTATCATGTTTGTGGAGCAAAGGAACTGAAATGGATTTGGATCTGGTCCCTTTCAAAGTGCAGGTGTTTCCTTTGGATTCTTGTAGAGGAAGCACTATTAAGCCCTTTGTCTATATGGAGTTACATGCTGTACAAACAGTAGGTTGAAGTCTCAACCTACTGATTCCAATACCCGAGGAGGAAAGTTGTCTGATGAGAGTCCTCAACTGCACCAAGGTCTGTGCTAACCAGACATATCCCAATTAGAGCATTCCAGGCACACAGTGAACACCATAAGAGAAGAAACCCTGTATCATGCTTGCTGAGGGAAGGGCAGCTCAGTCATGTGTTAGAAACCTTAACTGGAAGAAACGTGTGATTTTAAGCCAAAATTGTTAGTACATGGAAACAACATGAATGTTTTTTTCTGAACAAAATCTAATCTAAAAAGAAGAGTTTCTTCATACAGTTTATTTAACCTTCCAGAGAACAGTATTTATTTCTCTTCATTTGGTTTGTTGCCAATTTTTTCCTGTTATCAACAGTTTCATGCTAGTTGAGAACCAAGAAATGGAACCTGATACAATCAGTAGCAGAGTTAGTAATTTGCGTTAGTTGGCCCAGGTCATGATTGTGTCTTTCTCATGGCACTTAGAAAGAACCTTGGCACAGAAAGAGAACTGGGTTCCAGCCTGGCAAAGCACAAAGAATAATTAGGAAAATAATATAGTTTCCAACATCCTTCCCATTTACTTGTCAGCAAATGCTGCAGGATAAGATAATCTTTTATCTTTTTGAAAACAATCTGACAGAGTCCCTTTAATAGAGGATTTTTATGGCATGGAGAATACCCAGTATTAGAAAAAAAAATCTAAAATATGTAGAACTTCAGTTCTTTTCATAGGAATTATGTAAATGTCTGAGTGTGCAACTGGATCCCAACTTACACGAAGAACAAGTGAAAGTGACAGTTGTTTTATTTTTCATTGGCATACAGTAGAGGAAACAATTTTTTTAATTCCTCCCCCAATATTCACTTTAATCCTGACTATCTCTATTGCATTTAGACAAAAGGTATATGTTACATTTTACATTTCAATAGTAAAACCCAGAATTTCTGTAGATAACTAGGTTCTTAAAGGAAGAACATAGCAAAGTGTTCAGAAATATCTATTTCTTTTCTACATACAGTAATTTCTAGTAGTTAAGTATGTTTTTTCCAAAGCTTTTTTTTTTTTGGTTGTGCAATAATTGTGATGGTCTAGGGGCTTTATGCTTTTGTTTTGTTGGGATTTTTTGATGAGTTTATTTGGATTTTTAGGAAGTTTTGAATGTTGGGGTTTGATTTTTTTTCAAAAGATAATTTAATTCAGATTTCCTGTTAATGTCCAAAGAAAAATTATTTATCTTGCGTAATGTAATAAGTGGTTTAGGGATTATTTTATTAGTATGTATCAGTAAGTTATACACACTTTCTTATTTATATTTAAAGAGCATCTTTGTAAGTAATTGTTTGCTAGCAGTATGTTTTGCTGCAAGAAGTGCATATAGAAAGACCTGGTTTTGCTGGATAGTATGCAAAATTTCATAATGCAGGCAGGCAAAAGTATTTTTTTGGCAGCTGAACACAGTGAGTTTGCTATGGAAGACTGTATAGACTACAAAGAGTGCAGATGACTTCTTTGAAACCTGCAGAAATCTGTCCTTCACTCTTTTCCTCCTTTGTTTCTAACTATATCTTTCTGTTGGGAGTGGTTTTAAAACTACAAGGTTTGTTTTGCTTTCCCTCATCTTCAGTACAGTTTTTTTTTCTTCAGATGTAAAATAAGGTGGGTTGCATGATAAAAGAGGGTCTAATAACATAGGATGAGTTTGTAAGAAACTTTGCATTACATTTACACAGTGTAGTAGGTTTTGGCAATGGTGTAACTCGGTGCTATGCAGATGGACAAGCAAACTGGCTTGGAATAAGGTGGCTGAGGCACAGGATGTGTAGCATTAGCAGTAGATTATATTTCCTCTGCTCAGACTGCTTCAGCTGGGCTCAGCTGAATCCAACAGAGCCGTAGTTCATCTGATACCTGAAGTGCATCTGACACCTGAGCTGATGCTGCACTGAGCTGATGCAGCTGAGCCTTCATGTTGCTTGCAGCAGCTTTGCCTCTTCTGGATGCTCCAGCAGAGACCTGGTGGAGCAGGCCTTCCTCCACTCATCCTTCTAGGTCTGCTCCAAGAGCAGCACGAAGCTGCCATGGGATTTGGCTGCAGCAGCTTAGGGCAGAGAAAGCCCTGATGCCAGCCAGTGGCCACGGTGGACATAGGAAGTCATAATAACGTTGCAAAATGATGCAACAGGAATCCTGATTCTTTTGAAAAAATATGGCTAATAAAACACAGCTCCTAACCAAGTATAAAAAATTTATACTTAAAGACTGGTATGAAGTGCACCATGCATGGAGTGGCAAATTTTAGCTNTTTTTTCCTAAGGTTTTTTTTTTTTTTGGTTGTGCAATAATTGTGATGGTCTAGGGGCTTTATGCTTTTGTTTTGTTGGGATTTTTTGATGAGTTTATTTGGATTTTTAGGAAGTTTTGAATGTTGGGGTTTGATTTTTTTTCAAAAGATAATTTAATTCAGATTTCCTGTTAATGTCCAAAGAAAAATTATTTATCTTGCGTAATGTAATAAGTGGTTTAGGGATTATTTTATTAGTATGTATCAGTAAGTTATACACACTTTCTTATTTATATTTAAAGAGCATCTTTGTAAGTAATTGTTTGCTAGCAGTATGTTTTGCTGCAAGAAGTGCATATAGAAAGACCTGGTTTTGCTGGATAGTATGCAAAATTTCATAATGCAGGCAGGCAAAAGTATTTTTTTGGCAGCTGAACACAGTGAGTTTGCTATGGAAGACTGTATAGACTACAAAGAGTGCAGATGACTTCTTTGAAACCTGCAGAAATCTGTCCTTCACTCTTTTCCTCCTTTGTTTCTAACTATATCTTTCTGTTGGGAGTGGTTTTAAAACTACAAGGTTTGTTTTGCTTTCCCTCATCTTCAGTACAGTTTTTTTTTCTTCAGATGTAAAATAAGGTGGGTTGCATGATAAAAGAGGGTCTAATAACATAGGATGAGTTTGTAAGAAACTTTGCATTACATTTACACAGTGTAGTAGGTTTTGGCAATGGTGTAACTCGGTGCTATGCAGATGGACAAGCAAACTGGCTTGGAATAAGGTGGCTGAGGCACAGGATGTGTAGCATTAGCAGTAGATTATATTTCCTCTGCTCAGACTGCTTCAGCTGGGCTCAGCTGAATCCAACAGAGCCGTAGTTCATCTGATACCTGAAGTGCATCTGACACCTGAGCTGATGCTGCACTGAGCTGATGCAGCTGAGCCTTCATGTTGCTTGCAGCAGCTTTGCCTCTTCTGGATGCTCCAGCAGAGACCTGGTGGAGCAGGCCTTCCTCCACTCATCCTTCTAGGTCTGCTCCAAGAGCAGCACGAAGCTGCCATGGGATTTGGCTGCAGCAGCTTAGGGCAGAGAAAGCCCTGATGCCAGCCAGTGGCCACGGTGGACATAGGAAGTCATAATAACGTTGCAAAATGATGCAACAGGAATCCTGATTCTTTTGAAAAAATATGGCTAATAAAACACAGCTCCTAACCAAGTATAAAAAATTTATACTTAAAGACTGGTATGAAGTGCACCATGCATGGAGTGGCAAATTTTAGCTTGAAGTAGTGTGAATATTGTATTCTGCAACAACCTAAGAAACTGTGAGAAGGAGGGGGGTGAAAAAGGAGCAAAAAAAGGAATTATAGTAGTAATAATTTTGCACTGGCTTCCACAGGTAACAGTAACATGTACCATGGGTTGCCCAAATATCAGTAAATCTACACACAGGTTAATCTCAGTTAGATTAACTTTCTGTGATGCAGCCACAAGTAAAACAGTTCCACATTTCTCTCCAGTTTTGTTCCATTGTTTTTATGAAGACGCATAAAGGTCTACAGGTGTCAGACCTTTAGATATCTGACTTTGCTGAAACCTTGAGCCTGGACTTGCCATAGATCCAGGCTTTCATTGATGTGTCTTTTCACTGTCCTCTCGGAAATTCCAAACAGATTTTGGAGCTTGCCTGATTGTTTCCTCAGACAATTTCTGTGCATTTGCTTTTTGAAGCCTGGTGGATGTGATCCTGTGTTATATTGGAGCCCTGTTACCTGTCAGAAACAGTTTAAATACTCATATGAGAGAGAAGCATGTGCAAAGGGGAGAGAAGACAGTAAGTTTTCACTAGCTTTTAAGAATGTGTTTCCCAGAGCAACACTGCACTTTCTGCACAGCCCAAACCACTCCAGACCAGTAGATCTGACTTGGAGCTGAGTAACAGAAGAGTCAGGTGGGTGGTGTGCTGGCACAGGCCAGCTTCCAGCCTCACTGCATGGTTACACCAAGATGCATAAGTAGCATTCAACCCAAAAGGTACTTTCCCATTATGTGATTGTAAAGCAAAATGACTGGTATGACCCGTATATCCACCAGTCACTAAAATGATAAAGCATTACCCAACAGCTCTGATAGTGCTGTAGAACCTCTTTGAAGAATGCTAGAAGTAAAATCCTGGCCACAGAGTAGTCATTCAGATTCTTGCTCTTCTTCCTATTTCTACGATTCCATCACAGGAGAGCGAGCTATTTATAATAGAGTGAGCAAGTGTTACCACACTGATGAGGAAAATGGAAGAATTCTGGTAGACAATTTTTTTTCATTTTAAAAACCTTGCACCTTCATGCCAAGAACAATCCTCCCTCAGCAATTACCAGTTTAGGTTTCTGCTACCCTCAGGAGCAGTCTGCAGGTGGGCACTTCAGGTACTCATTGCAGGTCTGGAATTTGCATGTGCCATTTTCGAAGGACTAAGATTAATTACTACTTCTCAACAATGGGCTATGTTAATTATTTTATCTTTTTATTTCATTTTCTTATTAAAAAGTCCCACAGAGAAGTTTTTAAAGACTTGGCTTTGCCTATTGCCTGATATTTCTGAAAGTGTATCAGCAGAAAATATCTTTGGGCAGTTTAATTGTTGCTTCATCTAGAAAATTAGATTTTTTTAAGACAAAAGTAATTAACCAAAACAAAGAATGAAATAGGATTCAATGAAGCAATTCTTGATAAGGAAATTAAAAACTTTGCCTTTCAGCTTTTGATTTTTCAAATGGTTCTATAATGAGAAATTTGTGCTTCAAGGCAAATCTGTGGTTGTGGAGCACTATGCAAGTGCACAGGTTTGCTGATCCAGACCTGACTGCAGGAACAAAACAACATGACTTTCTGACACTTACAACTAAATTATTTAAATTACAAATACTTAACTGTCCAGTGCATTCAATGAAGAAATTAGATGTTATCATGTTAAAGCCTGAAAGTTTATTCTTAATCCTCACCCTCCAGTTCACATTATTACAAATTTTACAGTATGATCTGATTAAGCAATTCTGAATCGTGCCATACGTTGTCTGTCTGTGGAATGTTTATCATCCTGGCTAAGTACACGGTTTCAGGTATGGATGAAGGCTAAAGTAACAGTCAAAGAGAAATGTTTTTGAACAGTGTGCAGACACCTGAGTTTTGAGTATTTAATCAGAATAGTGCTCAGCCTGTAATTCCTACCAATATTGTTTCAAGCTATATGTTCAGAACTTTCTTAATTTTCCCTTTGTTTCCCTTGTTTGTTTGATACATGTTTTGCCTTGGGTTGCCTTTCATTTCACTATTCTTCATTCTCTGCTTCTTTTTCTTTTTGTGTGTTGTGCGTTTGGGGAAGGGTTTGTCTGTTCAAGATCTCATTGTTTATTGTAGATAAACTATATGGTGTTGTGGAATAGCATGGGGATGCATTTGATTGAAAAGGCACTGTAGTGTTTCCTGAAAAAGAAGGGGAGCTGCATTTTCTTATAAATGAATTGTTTTGGTACTATGACTTTGAACATGATTTGGAATTTTTTTTCTTTTTTTTTTTTTTAATATACTGAGCATATAATCATGCAGGTGCATGCGTTCTTAAGCTAGCAAGCCCAGCATGTTTTTCTTAAAGCTTTTGAAAATTTGGTACACAATTTGTGTACTTTTACATAACTATACTGTTTTATAAATATTTTTTTTAATCTCAAGTTTTCTTCCTCTTTTTTTTCCCTCAAGTATACCATGGTACACTTGGTTTCCGTTGTACTTTAAAATGACCCTCATCTGCCTCTCCTTTTATGTATCTTGTGTAATAGATTTTGCAGGAGGTGCCTAGAAAGCATTGTTGGTTTCCCTGTAAAAATGTGGTTTGTCCAAATTCTTTACTGTCTACATGATTGAGAGATGGACTGATTGCCCTATTTTTCCTTGATGATTTGGAGTTGTAAGAGTTGTCCAGCTGTTGCTTAATAAAATTTTGCAGATTAGAAAATTTCCTGACTGGTTTTTGTTGCATACTGCATCTTGTCAAACACCGTAAATACTTTTGTAGCAGATGACAAGTCTGCACTGGAACAACCTGAATAATAAGTGGCCAGATGGTGTCTTATGCTTTCTCTTTTCAATAACTATATCCAGAAGTTCCACTGAACCTGATGTGTGTACCAGCCCATCATACCTTGTGTCATTCATACAAGAGGATGGATGTCAAAGTTTTTGTGGTAATAACGTTCCTATCTGCCTGGATATCAGCCAGTTCTTGTCTTATTTCTTCTCTGTTTGCTTTCTTTTTGTTCAGGGAATTATCAGTGGGGTTTGTTGTACTTTATATTTGTCATTGATAGACTGGAAACTTTAACATTACCAAAAGGGATTTCTCTATCCTGTCATCTTTGCAGAATAAAATGATGTGATGGCCAGTGTTAGTTCTCTGGGGTTTAACTAAAATTAGCATTCTGGGGACTGAGAAGATTTTACAAGGCAGTTAAGTAAATTACCTTGCATAATAAACATCCCAGCTACAGCACAAATGTTAAGTATACTGGCATGGATTCTCTTAGTGGGCTGAAGTTACTGGTGGAGTTTTTCAGAGGTCTCTGCTGGATCCTCCCCTCTTCACCCTATTTACTGATGGACTTGAAAAGAGTTTGAACACTTAGCTGCAGAGTTTACTGGTGTTATGAAGTTACACCAAATATAAAGGCAGAAAGTCTTTGTGGAACTTGGCAATAAAATGGCAAGTGAAACTCAGTGCAGGTAAATGTGAAATGGTACACGTGGCAGAGGAAAATCCTAACTTCACATTTGCAGTGTATCTGTAGGGTTCTCTACTACTTAGGAGAGACCTCTTTAGAGTTTGATAGATAGCTCTCTGAAAACATCACGTTCGTGCTCAGCTGCAGTCAAAAAAGGAAACAAAAACATTGGTAATGATTGGGAAAAGAACTGCCAGCAAAGCAGACAATATAGGATGACTGTATAAAATAGCAGTTTACCACACTGATACTGTGTAGTACTTAACTCCTTGTGTCTGAAAAGGTAGAGATCTAGAGAAGATTCACAAAAGGGCGACAGAAGGTGCAAATCAACTTCTACGTGAGGAACAACTGAGGAGGATAGGACCCTTCACCCTGGAAAAGAGCGTAAAGAGATTGCTGGAGATCACCAGAACAGTACAATGGAAAGGTGGGTAGGGGGTTACCTGCTGATTGTCTCTTCCTGCTGAAGAAACAGGAACTACAAAAATAAGTGAACTTATTGTGGGACAACAAACAAACAAAGAAATAAATAAATAGAGGTGGTTCTTGAAGGAGGTGAGTAGCAAAAGCCACTTTGCCAGAGGATATTGTGATACAAGAACTTTGCAAGAATTCAAGCAGAACTGGGAAAGCGTGTGAAGAAAAGGTCCACTGGAGCACTAGAACTACAAAAAGAGCAGAAAGTTCCTTCAGTTAAAAATAGACAGAGGCTGGGAGAGTATTAGGGGAAATAACACACCAATTTCCTCCATTCTCACTCTTCCCGAGGAATCTGTAAGTGGCTTTTTCGAGAGACAAAACACTGGACTTAAATGGATTCTCACTGTGAACCAGTCACCATTCATACACCTGCATTTCTAAAACAACCTTAAACCTGGACTACCAGCCTCTGGGAATAAGGGAGAGGATTCCTAACCTGGTGTCTGAAAGCTTGCACTGCAACTGTGACAAGTCCTCAGCACTGCTAGGGAATGAATGCTGGGGCTTTGCCAACAGTCATGAAATCTCCCATAGCTCTAGGTGAGTTTTCAGGTAAAATTAAACAACTGCTAAAATGTGGAAATTATGAAATGAATTAAGTTTGGAGACACAGACTGGAACAGCAATATAGCTTTGGCTCATGGCACTCTGCTTTGGCCTTGTGCTTTTTGCTTTGAGAAGTTTCCCTGTTTCTCTGAGTTAGTAGCCGATTCATAGTTTCCTTTGAGATTGAAGGTCGAATGAGCTTCCCTGCTCATTTTTTAATGTTAATTTGGGAGGTTCTATCAGCTACAGTACTGGTAATTCAGTCAGAGCAACAAATCTCTATCTCTTTTGCTCATGGAACTGAGCTAATGCAGTTTGGCTTATTGTTCTGCAAGATTGTTTTTGGAAGGTGCCATCTCTCTCACTGCAGTCAGCCAAATTTAACAAGTGTAGTTATAGTCCCTTGTAGTTTGTAAACAAACTTCAGGTTTGCTGCATCACCTTTCCTACGTTTCATTACAGAAATGTAACTTTACCTTGAGAAGAGGAGGCATGAAAGGAAGCAAAGAGATCTGTGGACATTGACTGCTGAAATGTGCCTCCCTGGAAATGGCAGGTGATGTAAATGCAAAGTTTATCAATTAACAGGGGCTGCAGTAAAAGAAAAAACCAACAAAACAAAACCCAACAACAACAACAAAAGTGAAACTTTAGGAAAATATCCTAGAAAGATTCCTGTGATCATTTTCTTCCCTTTTAGAGAGATTAATAGAATTTACTTGTTCTTTTTTATATATGATTATGGTTGTTGTTGATAATAGTAGTTTTTTAGTTTTATGATTTAGATGAACACAAGGGTTTTTTCTGCCCAGTGCCCTCAAATTTTGTTGTCTGGTTTAGAGGTCAGGACATGTGAGGGAAGAATATTTAATCAGGGTCTTTTTTTAAAAGAAGCTGGGAATACAGCAGCTATACTTTTAGCTAAGCTTGTAAATCTGATTTAATAGCTATTGGCTAGATCATGAGCTTTTTCACCAAGACAGGTTATTGTTGATGTTTTCTGGTCAGTGATATATTCCATATGTTACTGGCATTACTACCAAAATAACTATCAATAATAAAATAGTGATGTTATTGCTAATTTTTTTTCAACTGCAGTTCAGCTTTCATTATGTAATCTTAATGGAGCAAACTCAGGAGCTAAGTAATTACCTAGTTGTGAGGGAGTTTTACAAGATTAGAAAAAAAAAAAAAGAGTACTTCATGCCAAGTGAGATTCATCTCAGACCTTTCATCATGCTCCTCATCCATTATAGCTTCTCCTGCATATACTTACTTTATGTTCTAGCAGATGCATTTCAAATCTTCTTGTGTTTGATCAAAGGAAAACCTTTTCATCTGGAAAAATGTTTTTACTTTGTTGCATCTCCTGGTATTTTTATCCTTTCCGGCTCCTCCATTTCTCACTTCCCCATGGATAAAGGAAGAAAGTTAAATTTAAACTGCAGTACGTAACATTTCTTTGTTCTCCTCCTTTCTCATTGCACTCTGTGGTGATAGTCCTCTCGCTTAACGCAAGAGTATCGTTTTTCCCTTTGTTGCAGTTTTGGTCAGATTAATTTCTTCCTTTTCCTTTCAAAGCCATTTAGGACATTTATTTATTTATTGATTGATTGATTGATTGATTGATTGTAATCTGAAAGGATGTTTTATTTTAGAGAAGACTCCATATGAGATGGTTATAGCAAAGGGAATATACTAAATATGATTTAAACATCACAGACTCTTCTAATTGGCTCACACAGAGTCAGATAAATGCAGTTTTCAGAAGTCACGTAATTGAGATTTGACTTCTAAGTGACTTTCTATCTCATTTTGTTATTCTTTCTAACAAGGGAAGCATCCTTATTTTCATTAGATCTATGAACATACAATAAAATTTTTCTCCTTGAGATGGTGTGGTAGCTAGTATTATCTGAGGTGACAAATACTTGTTTTGACAGATTTTTTTCATATGGCTTAGAGTCATTAAAACCAGTTTTGTCCATAAATCCACTGCTAGTATTCCTGTTTGTATGATTCTAATCATTTTGCCTGCAGTTTAAAAAATATACAGATTTTAACAGATCTGAACTGTGTCTGATCAACAGAACATATCAGTGAGTGTGAAAAAAGAGTGGATGTCTTTCCAAAAGCTGTGGCATATGTGTAATTCACACTGGAAGTTCTGCTATGAACTTCACAAGTACCAGATGCCAATGGAGTTTCCCCTCAGGCCATAAATGGAGAGAGCATCATTTGGAGAGCTGCCAGAATCCACAATTAGATTCCACTTCTGGAGCTCATAGCAAACTTGAGTTGGAATAAAGTGCTACAGTCTTAGTATCACTGGAAGTAGTATGTGCAAGATGAAAAAGCTCTCCAAAGAGCAAGGCAGTAGCAATTGAGAAAGGAGAGGCTTCTGGGAAGTCCCTGAAGCTGTTAGTGTGGGAGTCAGCAGCAGTATGAGATTCAATTCAGAAGAAGTAAGAACAAAAAAAAAACTCGTGAGCTGATGCGTAAGTATAAATCTTTTGTATTGAGATAAATCTATAATGGTGGTCATCCTTGCCATCATCACTAGAAAAATAGTGGTCATAGGAGCTGCTTTTTGTGGTGGAAATTTTTGCTATGTGAATATTAAATGTGAGGAAAATAAAATGGTAGGTTGTGAGAATGATGACCAAAAATCTATATATTCCAAAAGAGAAAATGTTGCCTACTAAGACCTGTTCACGTCCAGTATCTAATGACCCTTTCTGTAAGGAAGTGCTTCCTCATATCCAACTTAAACCTCCCCTGACACAGCTTCAGGGCATGCCCTCTTGTTTTCAAGCATTTATCTCAATTGACAATAAGTTGAATTTCCACAGTAAAGTCTGTTTTGCCCCCACCAGGAACTACCAAGTGATCTCCCTGTCTTAATCCCTGCCCACAAGCTTTTTTCCTCCTGTTCTTTTTAGATTTTCCCCTATCCAGCTGGTTGCAGTGAAGGGTGGGGGAATGAGCAAGCAGTTGGATGTGAATTTGGCTGCCCACACAGGATCAACCCACCACACATTTGCAGTCTGAGGTGATATCATTTGCATGATTATCAGTCAGTTAAACCCAAGTATTCTTTAGACATGAATTTATATCTCTCAACAGACCTGACTATCAAAGGAAGGGTAATAGGCATCTTAAAATCAAACCAAAGATGTTTTGCTTAAAACAGATGCAATAAAACAGGCAGGATATGATGTTACATGTATTTTCTCAATATGACAAAACTTCTTAGAAAAATGCAGCTATGTGGCTTGAACATTGTGTTTAAAATTTTCTCTGAAGTACACTTGCAGTGATATGTTTTGTGAGAACTGAAAAGTAAAGATGGGAATCTATTTTATTGACTTAAGGTAACTAAAATATAAAAAGCATCAAATGAAAATATGCAGTTACTCAAGTCTTCCCTAGTTGTTATCTACAAATCACAAGAGTTTTTATTTCCCTTACAAGTAGTCCTTTTAATACAAGGAAGATATTTAAGCTAATATATGCCATTGGCAATTATTATTCCAATTATAGTTGGCATTTGAAAGCCAGTAATCACACTGAAATACAGTATTAAAATGTTAATTTATATATAGGACAGGCAACATAGTTAGGCTCCAAATTAGGCCATTTTAGTCTTCCCTTTGGTTTCCATGTGACTGTTGAGAGAAGGGTAACCCAGCCATACTAAGAGATGGACTGGAGTATGAATCAGTTCTGATTAGTTCTTTGTCATCCCTGAAACCACCTCACAAGAGATTCTTCTTAAATTTTGATCAAAAGGGATTATAAATTGTATTTTATTTTCTTGTCCTCACATCTCTTCAAAGCAGGATAGAGTTGGGGAAGTTCATCTCCGAAGATATAAAGAGTGCTGAGTCTTTCTTGCTGCTGCTTTGAGGATGAGGACTAGCAGCTGCAGCCAGCTGCATAGAGCTTTATTCCTCCCAGTGATGACAAAAGCAGCTGTGGCTCCAAAGCCTCTGTCACTGATTCGTTAGGGATGATCTGTCAGGGGCTGTCCCAGCTGACGTCTCTGTGCCACCTCTTCACAGAAACGAGAAGCCTTGTTCCATGGTGAGTGCTGTGCTCCTGCTGAGCTTTCCCAACCTCCTGTCTCCAGCATGCTGCTGTGAACTTTGCGTACACAGCAAGGGCTCTGTGCCAACAGCTGTCGTCACATAACTGGTTAGCTGTGACAAAGGATTGTTTCTGACAGGAGAAAACAGTCAAGTCCTGAGGCCTGGGGTGACACAGGGGTTATTCTCTTCCAGAATCAAGGCAGCAGTGAAGAAGAGGGCAAGGTGGACCGAAGTCCTGAGGTTTCTGTGGGGCTCAGTGAAGTTTCTACTCATGCAGTTTGAGGATACTCAGGGACAACTCCAGTATGTGGTGAGACTCAGAGGCATATCAGCTCTATATCAGCAGTGTGGACTCTTTTATCTCAGGAGAGTCAGTATGAATCTGTTCTTGTTTCTATGCCATCTGACATGCCACTTGGAAGGAAAAAGGCAGTTAGTTGCTCTTTTTAGCTAGCAGCTGCCACTGAGGTCTTTCTCCAGCTCAAAAGTTTTGAAGGAGAAAGTATTTGCTAAGCAGGTGGGCTGCTTCTTGTTTGTAGGTTTTCTTTGCTGAAAGAAGAGGGACTTGAGTTGGCAGCATTTATTCCATCAACTTTCTCAGCACTAGCTGCTATTGCTTCTGAAAGAGCCCAGAGTAATAAACTTGGTGCTTTTGCATGAATTGCCAAGCTTTGTATAGAGCTGCTGCCACAATTTAAGATGTGTGGCTGATGCTGTAAAAGGCTAACTATACACAGGGGGAGAATCTGGAAGAAAAATTATGTGGGGCACTTCTGTTAAGCTCCACCCTCAAAATAAACTCTGTCCATGTGATGTGTGATAAAATGAGTGCATTGAACAGATGCTGGGTTTGATCACATCTTTGTCTTAGACCCTTGGGGCTCTTCTCTCCCTCATGAAGTCCAGAAGCACTCAAGGGATGAATTGAGTTCCAGATGCTTAAATCCTAACTGAGATTTATAGGACTTTCAGTATCACTATAGAATGGTTTGTTCTTAGATGCTGTTTGCTGTTGATGTTGTTTTCTTTTATTATGTGCTGTGAAAATCGGCAAAACAAGGTTGACACAGAAGGTTCTGTGCTTGGCTAGATGAGTTAGGCTGTCCTGCAATTAATGGGCAAGTGATACCTCAGTGTTGAGTCCCAGTACAAGTAATTTTTTTGTTACTTTTGCACTTTATTTGCAAAGCTGTCCATGAAACCTTGACCTCTCCTTACTTTTACTGAAGCTGTGCTTCCTGCAGAACAAAATGTTTTTGCCATGCCTGGGCCATGACTGAACTGGACAGGAAAAAAGGATAACTGATAAAGGTAGAAGCATAATGTTAGCATCTGCAGGGCTAGGGGTAACTGAACAGCTAATTGAAATGTTAATTAGGAATTCCTACTGTGTAACAAGGGCAGCAGGCCAGGCTTGTAACTACAGTATCATTTACTCAAAGTCTCTTGTAGGTGACTGAGCTTCGCAGCCCACCAATGTCCTTCCCCCATGAGTGTTTTCTCGGGTGCACAAGGTATGGCCAGTGCAGCTCTACATGCTTTCAGGGTCTGGGTACTTTACAAGCAGAGGAGGCCATGTGCTGAAAATGGTTTATTTGCACTCTGTGTATTGCTTGTTTTATCATCATCTTGAAGTGTTTTGGAGGCTCAAAATGAATTCTTGACCTTCTTTGAGTGTTTAATACGGACCTCAGTGGGAATATGCAATTAGCTGATGTCTTCACATGAGCCTCATTATTCATGAGCCTAGTCATTTCAATCCTCTAATGTCTGGTAATTGTTGAAACACTGTCTGAATATTCAGCAGCTGAAGTTGGTGGGTTAATATATGGTCAGTGCTAATGCCTTCTCTGCATGAGTAACCTACTGGCCTGAAATCAGCCTCCTGTAGTGGGTGTTCTTTCCTCCTGTGGTGCTCAGGGAGTAGGAGACAGACATGCTTTGAAGCCAGCCTGGATAATGTTCAGCACAACAGGGCGGAAACTAGATTGCATCTCTAGAATGACTCTGCTTTGGGTCCTCAGGCAAACCTTGTTTGTCTGGTGGGGTTTTTGTTGAGAAACAAATGCAGCAGAGGTCACTTAGCTGTACGTAATTAAATGGTAATCACTTTGTAATCTTTCGTTTTATTTTTTATTCTTTTGCTACACTTCCATCAGTGAATGTATTCTTACTGTGCTGATGCCTTAGATGTTATCCTTTTGGTAAATATTTAAAGATCCCATTGATACTTCCTACCTTTCAGTCTGAGAGCTGCACACTCATCACACATAACAAAATTTTAATTCCTGCTTTAAGGGGAAACATGGCTAAATCTTAATCACAAATGAAACATTTACCCTGAATTAAACACTTCCAGGAAAATCCTATGTGATGACATCAGCCACATGTAGTGCAATGAGCAGCGTGCTGGCAAGCTGTAACATACAGCCACAGCAGTGCAGGGGCCCTACTGAGGCTGCCCCAAGGTTTCAGAGTTGCCATTCAGAAGCTAGTCAAGCTCTACCCTAATGGTGGCTGGACTCATTGCTCCTCTTTGGAGACTACTTCAGAGCAATAGACCTGCGGCTGTTAGGAACCTTACAGTCTTCAGCTTAAATGTGCATGTGGCTTTTATCCCACTGCTCTATCTCTTCAGGCTTAGAAATATTCAGTTAGGAAGCAGAAATTCTCAGTTGAAGGTGATTCTTATTTTCTCTCTCCAATCTTCTGAGATGTATTGTCCCTCTCCCACCATCCACCAGTAGAAACTCTTGTCATGACATATGGGTGAGTTATTGAAGTGGACTTCAAGTAAAAGTTCATGTTCTAAGTATTAGTATGTGATAAAGGGCAAGGCTACAAACTAACCCATACCAATTATCTGAATGTGAATGGGGAAGGATAGTAGAACAGACTTCTGTGTTTATACCCTCTAGAAACAATTATGATGTACCTATAGTAACGTATTTTCATATTTAATATGGATACCATCATTGCTATTAATCACAACTATTGTGGTTTAAGTGGATAAATTAATTTAAAACAGTTTAAATTTGCATTTATCTATGAAGAAAAGTTTAATACAAATTGAACTGACAAGCACTATGCAAAATTATTGGAGCTCAGCAAAATATAAGCAGCTTCATGGTTCGTGTTGAGCCATTTGTGGCATTACGACCATGATCAGTGGATTTGGCACAGGATTTCTTTTACACGGATGTTAGGCCTTCTTTGGTGGTGCAAATTGGCCTCATTTTAGGCTAGGTAAAAGAAACAATAAAAACAGGACATTAATTTTAAATAGAGACAGTATGTTTTTAAGAACAAGACAGATGTATTTAGATGCAGATGTTTCCAGCAGAGGTGGTGAGAGGTCTTTGCTTTCTTCGCTGGGGAGCTGCAGGCCGGAGCCAGGCGGGAGACTAGGTCAGGAGATACCCGTCTGTCCGGCATCAGCTACCGCAGGGAGTTGAGAGGCTTTGAGGGGCTCTCCGTGGTGCTGAAGCGGCTCCCACCGCCCTCGCAGGCGCGGGGTCGAGAGCCGGGAGCCCGCCCCTGCCGCTGCGGCTGCGGCTGCCTCCGCCGCTTCTGCCGCCGCTGCCGCCTCCGCTGCGGCTCCTGCGCCGTCCCCGCCCCGCGGCCGCGCAGCGCCGGGCGGGCTCTGGCGGGGCGCCATGGCGGGGCGCGGAGCCTGAGGCGGCGCGGGGAGGCATGGAGGCGGATTTCGCCGCTTTCGGGAGCCCGCTGTGCGGCGAGGTCAAGCGCTTCTGCAGGCGGGTGCGGGAGACCTACCGGGAGATCAAGGAGGACCTCACCCCCTACAAGGATGACCGTTACTACCGGTACGTGCGCGGCTTTTCCCGGGGGGGCCGGGGCCTCGCCCACCCTTCCGCTGTGGCTCGGCCCGGCTTCCTGCGGCCTGGACCCTGCGGCGCTCGGCTGAGGCCCCGGCGGGGGCGAGTGGGGGGCTGAGGGGGGGACCGGCACAAGGGAATATGGGGCTGGCCTTCTTGCGAGACCCCTGGCTGGGCATCCGTGAGGGGCCGCATGGCGGCCGAGCCCCGCAGTCCGGGCGCGGTACAGGGAGGCTCTGCCGCGGCGGGTGGGGCCGGCTGTGTGCACAGGGGTGCGGGGTCTGGCAGCGCCTGTGTCCCGGCTAGAAAATCAGAGTGGCTGGTAAAGGTTGAGGTCAGAAGGGACAGATGTATCTGAGTAAGCTACAGCCCTGATTCTTCTGTGCCTGGCCCTGTCTTCTGTGGCTGTGAAGAACCAGTGATGGCTGAAGAGTATTCATATTTTGAGATCACACACAGCTAGGAAGGACTCCAGAGGTGTTGGAGGATGTGGTCATAAATTAAAGGAATTCTTTTTATTGGAGAAAGGATATGAAAAAGTAGCATGAAAATTGGGAAAAAAAAAAGCAATGCCATGAGCTATGTAATGAATGCTATTCAGCCCCAAAATACAGGTTAGGGAACAAACTGTTATATAAAATTTTTGTAAAGCAAGGGTATGGGAATTATAAAACTTTATAAAATAACCTCTTTCATAATTACATTGTCTTATACCTGTGGAAAAGGTGTTCAGCAGAGGCATGATTCCTAAGATTTGAGAATTAAACCATCTGCTTCAGTCACCACTCCAGCCTATAGCTGGAGCTGTGTCCAGTTCTGGGCACCACATTTCAAGGGCCTGACAGTGGAAGAGAGCATAAGGACAGAGATATGGTCAAGCAAAAGCCTAGAAAACATAGCTGTGAGGAAAATTTGGGGTTGCTCCCCTAGAAGAAACATCCAAACTGAAGGAATAGAAATTCCTGTAAAGACAAACTTCATGTTCATCTCAGACAAAATATTACAGAGTAATATTAATTGAAGCATTAAAAGTTCATATTAAACATGAGTTAAAAATAATGGAAATTATTATTCAGGGAAAGTGTAGCATCTTCATCACAGGAGGTCTTGAAAAACTTGACAAACACATACCAAAAAGATGTAAAATTGCTTCTTCTACTTAGATCATTGGACTTCTGTAGGCTGTGTCTGTTATTCCCAGTGGGCAGGTAGTCATTAGGTTGATTTTATCTCACTGTTCACAATAGCAAAGACTACGGAGTCATAGATTTTGGAAACACTGCCTCACAGCTTGGCAGAGTTTAACATAACCATGATCCTTCCTGCCAATATAGTGTCTCCTTGTACCTGAGCATGGTGTGAGAAGCCATGGGAGGTGATAAGGAGCGATGGAAATGTACCTGTGTACATCTGGCAACTCCATAAAGAATATTGGCACTAGAATGGAGAAAGAGAGGAGATACAATGCTTTGGATTAACCAATAAAAGGTCCTGAGAGGCATTTATTCAGCTTTGTTTCCAGAAGAAGCTCTAGCTCTCCAAGGTAAATTGTTATTAATTCATTTTTTATGATTTAAAGTGTGCATGGAGGGACTTTCTATATTGAAAAGAAGCTACTCCACTGAATCAAATGAGCTTGTAGAGTTAGTGCTAGCTTGCCCTTTATTCAATGAGGCTACCCCCAAGAGGTATCAGCTACAGATTGTCTAGAATGAAATGGAGTAATATTGGGCTTTTGGCCAAGGAAATAATATTTTGTGTCTTAGAAGTCGTGCTAGTACTTCTGTGTATTCCCAAGATCTTAACCTAAGTGACTTGGCATAAAATAACTTTACTGTTACTGTCACTGCATACCTGTTGTTCTGGTGTTTCTGTTCCTTAAGGAGAAGGGTTTCTTGATCCTACCATGCATTCATCTTATAGCCAACTCTCACTTATGGAAAGGAAAAATAGGCACTTCATTCTCCTCTCTCTATATTTTAGTCAGTACATTTGGTCAGGTTATAGTGAGGACACTCGGGGATGGAGATACTGCTCTGATGACAGAAGGAATTTTGGAAATTTGACCAAGGAGATGCTGTGTGGCTTGTCTTCTTATCTTGCACCAAACTAATAGAATGAAGACTTGTTAAAACCATAACTTCTCACACACTGTATTCACAAATGCAAGGCTGTCAGCCACTGCCAGCCTTAACTCTCTCCTCCCAAAGGTTGAGCAAAGCCATTGGGCCATCAGCTGGTGGTTTCCATCATCTGTTTGGGAATTGAGAGGTCTAGTCTATTAAGTGGTAGGGAAGGCAAACGCAGGTGTGTGTGTGTGTGTGATGAGTTTAAAAGTAATCAATATTTTCTAGGAAAAAAAATAATCTGCTGCAGTCTTCTGATTTCTCTAAGGACATCCTTCTCTGAGTGGCAACAGGAAAATTCAAAGCTAGAAAGCTGATAAACAGAAAAACATCAAGCAGACCCCTTTGTGACTGGCAGGGAAATAGCTTTTCTTGAGTCAGGAGTACCCGTTGTGCACTGTTCTCAGTGACGGGGTTTGGTGTGAGGGGATGGCTGATGAAGCTGTTATCCCAAATAGCTGTGCTCTCTCTGCACGAATGGCTGAGTCATTTCTGATTCAGCTCTGAGGCTGACCCAGTTTACTGACATCTTTTGGTGATGGTTTCCTTTCAAGAATGGTGCTTTTGAACAGGTGGTTTGGGACCTGTCTGTTCTTTGGGCAGGGGTGACAACTAAGGGTGTCAGGCTTCTCAGCCATCTCAAACTACACCATCCTCACTCCCCAGAGCCCCAGGGCACTCATCCACACTGCAGAGATGAAAGGGTGTCATCCATGTTAGTGCATTTCTTCCCAACAGCTCAGAGTAGTCTCTGTGTTGTGCATCCTGCTGCATTTCCCCACAAGCAAATGTGAGTTTATGCATCCATCTGGGAGAGGTGGAGGGAGCAGGGTTAGCTGGGGGGCAGCACACTGATAAATGCCATCTGTCTAGGTCAGTAGTGCCCTTAGGCAGTCACAGCTCTTTATGGTATGCTTGTAAATGAGACTGTATAGACATGATACTGAATACCCACATTGGTAACCCTAATGCAAGGTTGGTCTCGACTTAGTCCACCTAAGATTAGTCTGTGGTACACCACGAGATGCTTGGTGCAGTAGACACGTTCAGAGAAGAAGGGAAGAGCGTTATTCTCTCCCAGCAGTTCTGGGGACTGCCACAGAGCTTATCAGATTTATTACAGCAACTTCAGGACTGTTCTTATTCATACCCATGAAATGCCAAACAAGCCACTTCAATGAACAGTTTGTTGTCTGGTGTCTCTTCCTCCCACTCCAGTATGCTCCTTCCTCCCCAGCAGGCCTCCTGTCCAGAAGAGCAGGGCCGAGGCAACTGAGGGGAGGGAGGGCTGACAGTCAGCGACTCCCTCTGCTGCACTAGGCAATTTTAAGGAAACTTGTTACAAACAGAGCTTAGTACCAGTGTTACTAAAACATCTACATTTTTATCTCTTTGAGATGTTGTCAGTGAGATCCATAAAGCTTACAAGGAGACACAGGGCCTCCCAGTCAGCTGGCATTCATTTTAGTGGGAGTTTCTTGACTATCCCATAGCTAATATCACAGAGTTCAGCAGGCTGAAGGCGTTGTGATAGGTGCAGGCAAATTAAAGTGCCTGCCGAATAGAGAGGAGAGAGCAGGAGAGTGGCCAAATTCATCAGAGTTTCTTAATGTAAGAAAATAATTTCTTAAAAAATCATTTTCTAGGTTAATGAACATATCCCTTTATCCCATCAGTTTATGTAGGGAAACAGTGTTAATGCTGAGTTTTGTAATAATACCTCCACGGCCGCGACCGCTCAAAGGCGGTGCCGGCAGGCGCTGGAGCGCGGGGCCGTGTCCCCTCCGGCGCTCCGTAGCGCCGCCGCCCCCTGCCGCCAGCTCTGCCCTTCGGCCCCGCGGCCGGGGAGCGGCGGGGGCTGCCGTGACGTCTGCCGAGTCGCGTGGCGGCCGAGTGACGCACGCGGAAGCCGCCGCGAGGCACCGCTCGCGATCGTGCCACGGCGGCGGCGGGCGGAGGGCGGGGGACGGAGGCGCCTCCAGCGCGCATGCGGCGCCGGGATGGAGCCGTGAGTGGCGGGCGGGGGAGGAGCGCGCGGGGTGGTCGCCGCTCGCGCGCCGGGGGCGGGC
>VYZU01005036.1:87984-98839 GCA_013401355.1 Ceyx cyanopectus
GACCCGGGCGCGTGCCGGGCGGAGCGGCGGCTCGCGGGGCGCGCGCTGGGCCGCCGCCGCTGAGGGAGCGGCCGCTTAAGGCGGGAGGGGGCTTTGCTCGGCCGCCGGCGGGGTCCGCGCAGCTTTCGGGGGAGGGTGGAGGGGAGAACGCACCGAGTCGCCGCCGCCGCGGCGGGGAGACGCGGTGGTTCCGCTGGCCGGGTGCGATGATAGAAGCTTGCCCCCTGTGAAGAGCTCGGTCGTGTCACTCGGTGTTCCACTCCTCAGTTGGCGTTAAGTTATGTCGCCGAGGGTAAAATCTGTTTCTGAGGCTGTGGTTCGCCAGTCGGCACCTGAGAGCGGCTGGAACTGCCGGTTTGCTCGCCTGTGGCAAATATACTTTCCCTACCCCCCGCCATCTCCATTCATTTTGTACCTGGTAAGGGAAAAGAAAAACTTGATTTCCCAGAAATCTTTTTGCATGGTCAGAGCCACAGTCCTGACCAGTTATTCGGACTTCGGTGAGCAGAGCAAACAAGACACTAAAAAAGAAGCCCGGCACACCCCGTGCACACAAACGGCTTAGCACAGTCACTGAGTCACAGTGAGCTGCCCATTGTATAACAGCCCTGCCTAGTACTGTTTAATATTAATTATATGCATCTTCCTCTATAATCATGTGCTGCCTCATTAGCTGTTAACCGTTGTGGAATACACCTGCAAGAAAAAAGTTCAAGGTCTTCTGAGTGCAGTGAGGCAAGTGATGTCTTCAGCTGGGAAAAAGTGCTTTGTGTACGGATAGACCCAGTGCTACAAATGTAGGCACCATATATCACCCTGTACATCAAAGCTGGTTTGATAGTTTTATTTGGGAGTGAGCCTAAAATAAGAGCAGTTGGAGGCAGAGAAGTTGAGGCTTATATGTCAGAAGAACTACTGAGTGTAGAAGTAAGTTATTTAGCATTTTAGTATCAACTCTGTGCTCCTTACTGTTTAATCCTGATTTTGTCACAGACTTTCCAATCTATAACATGGGAGTCTTAAGTGAAAACTGTTATATAAGGGATTGGTTTTCTTTATGGTCTCTAGTAAAGACTGTGTTGTGCAGACTTGAGAAGTAATTTGACAATGAGGAATATCCTGAGAAATACTTTGCTTAACGATTTGAGTCAAAACTTTGCTCAAAGAGCAAGATCTACCCTGCCCTTATATCTGTCACATGAATAGGTACTGAAGGACTGCTGCTGTTGCAGGTGTGTGTTTCCACAGTGCACTCTATCACAGGGTACATTAGTGCACTTTAGTTTTCACTACTGTTGAAGATGCTCAAATATAATCTTTCTCTGTATCTTAGTGCTTTCTGCTCCTTTGCTGTTTTAGACATATCTAATTTAATTATATTTAGTTTTTGTCTGAGTTAAGGTAAAACTCGGTACAGGTTGTAAAAGCTGCCTGAAGTCTGCAAGGCAGCTAGTCTAGACCTTCAGACTGCCTTGGCTAGGCTGATTAAAGAAGAGCACACTTATAGGACCTTATAGACCTTCCAGTACCTGGAGGTAGCTTATAAAAAGACTGGAGAGTGCCTGTTTACAAAGGCCTGTAGTGAAAGGACAAGGGTCAATGTTTTTAAATTAGAAAGGAGTGGATTTAAGGAAGAAGTTCTTTACCCCGAGAGTGATGGAGCATTAGAACAGATTGTGCAGGGAGATGTTTGAGGCTCCATCCCTGGAGACATTCAAGTTGGGTCTTGACAAGGCTTTGAGCAACCTGCTCTAGTTGAAGATGTCCCTGCTCTCAGCAGGTGGTTGGACGAGATGACCTCCAGAGGTCCCTTTCAATTCAGACTTTTCTGTGATTCTTGCGAAAAGTGTCTGTGTTGCCTTGCTGAGCAGTGAAGCAGCACAATCAGTCAGTGGCTTCAATGAGACTTGAGGAGTACCGGCATGAAAGAAGAAGGGAAAACTCAGAGTGTGTCCCTACTCTCTCTGCTCTCCTCTTTATTAAGTGCCAGCATGGCTGTTCCAAGGTAGATGTGTACCTACCCATTTTGACTACTAGGTGTTGCACCACCCGGAGTTGGAATAAAGAATGAGCCAAAGCCTGGAATGTGCTTCTTCGAAAGCTTTCAAGCACATCTCTGCTCTGGTGTAGGAGTAAACCAAGGTGGTAATTGCTGATAGCTGTAACACTGTGAGCGATGGCTGTGTGGTGAACACTGCCTTTCTCGTTCACATAATGCATTTTGAAATGTCTGCAAAACCTTGAAAATCGGGAGTCTTCTCAAAAGAGCCAAGAATATGCATACCAAGTCAGAAGTATCCTGCCCCAGACTCAAGCAGTTAAGTGGATGCCCAGATCAGCACATGTGTATTGTGATAACTTTCCTGCATATATATGATACTTTTCCAGTCAGCTATTCTTGACCCATGGGCTTCCCCATCCAGATCTGTTTTCTCTGTGTAATGAGTTACCCTCAGTGTGTGCTCTTCCATGAAGCCTTTAGTATCCACTTGGACCCTTATAGTTAATTTAGGTATACCATCATTTTATGTACAAGTTTTACATGTCAAGGATTTTCTTGTTAAGGTTAGTATTTTAGTGTCTCAAGATGGTACCGCTCACCAGTTTTTTTAGGCATCCAATGAATACCATGTCAGCTGTGGAACTGATGGAGCCCTTGGAACAGATAGGAAAATGCACCTCGAGTTATTTAGTTTAGTACTAGTACAGGTGTAATAGCTTTAAAGTGCTTTATGTGCATGAAGGCAGAGGTGTTAAGACATTGACTTAAGGAAAACACTGTAACTCTATCCCTGCAAAAGCTGTGCAGATAAGCTCTGATTTGATGCCTCTGTTAATTGGCATTTTTCAAACTCAACTTTAAATTGTACTTGTCCAAGAGTCTTTTGTGTCATGATCTTTCTGACAGAGCTCTGATCTGTTCCTGGATTACAGTTGTGATAATTTCATGTACAATTTACTTTTTTTTGCCTGTACAGTCAGGTAGTCTGACTGGGTTTTTGCTCCGTCCAGGGGTGTGTGGCAAGACCGGTTACACTGTGTGTGTAGATGCTAAACCCAGAGTCCTCTACAGCCACTTTGTGCCAACTTGTGACATGTACAGTTACTTTCTTGCAGTTCTCTTGTGTAATTTTATTCCAAACTGAAAGGGAATGCACTGCCATTAAAGTTTTTTTCTTTCTTTCCGTGATGGTGCTCATATAGCTTTATTGGGAAACAATGCCCCAGCATCCCCCAATCCTACAGCTTTCCCATATAAACTGTATAGCTTTCTATAATAATGACTACTGGAACAGCCATAGAAAATCTGGATTTGTCCTTTTTTGCACCATGCAGTTATCAAAAAGGAAGATAGATGAGGGGGTGCATTATGTAGGATTAATTCTTTTATCATGTTTCACTTAAGCTAACAGAGAGAAGTTACTTGTTTCCAAGAGAAGGCAATTGGTCCTTTCACTAAGTATTTCCCCTCTATTTTGTCTTTAGCCTATTAATAATGAACAAACAGTTGTGGAAGAGATATCATTGCTTTTATGTGTATTTGTATTTAATAGTCTAATACTAAAGTTAAGTCCAGATTTCTATTTTCCATGCTTTGGTGGAGCTCAGACAAGAATGCAGAGCCTGAGTATGCCCATCTAGAGTTCTGCCTTACTCCTTGTTAGGGGTGATCCTGGAGCAGTGAAGTCAGTCTATATCTATCTATCTATCTATCTATCTATCTATCTATCTATCTATCTATCTATCTATCTATCTATTGTGTAGAAAACTCATCAAGATCCTGTGCAGGTAACTGAGTTGTTAGTGATGTCTGTCCCTTTAGTTTAAGATGTTATTACAGGAGACATTAAATCTTGGATGTTTAAATTATGGATGTATGAACTAAAAAAAACCCAAACTTTTTCTTCCTTAAGAAATGTTTTCTCTTGCTCAAATAATAGAATAGAAAACCCTAGCATAAAAATGATGGACAAAGTTAGTACATTTTGGGGGATGCAGATGTGCATGCACATATGTATGTCTAATAATTCTTAGTAGCTCTCCTTGCTCTAGAAAGCAGAATTAATACTTTTCTTTTTTACTGTTATACGTTATATCAGAGTCTGATTCAGTTTTGTTTGTGGAGGAATTAATGGGGTCTATTTCCAACACCCTCCCTCCTTGTTTAGAAAGACACCCAACAGCTAATTCTGTGCTTTCTTTTTCTTCCTGTAGGCTGGCACCGATGAGATTATATACACTGTCAAAACGACATTTTGTTCTGGTCTTTGTAGTGTTCTTTGTTTGTTTTGGTCTGACAGTCTTCATAGGAATAGCAGGTAAGGATGTTGTCTTCTAAAAAAGATTACAGTTCTTGAATGCTTTGTCTAAACCTGTTGGTATTGACAGATGTATTTAAATGCTAACGAGCTTACTGCCCCTGAGATGTCTAAGGAAGCATCACTTTTGACAGCGAGGGGGAAGTGTTTCTTCCATCTCATTTTTTCTTAGAAGTACTACTGACACAGATTTGGTATTTGCAACTGCTTTACAGGGGACAGTGAAGTAAAGCAAAACCAAACCAGCTTCATTGTAAACATTTTTCAGCACACTGATAGGTTTTTTTTACTTTCCCTTCTATTTCAGTCTGTTAACCCTTCCAAATATTTGGGTAACAAATCCCAAATTATAGGAATGTGAAAATATTAATTTTTTTTGTTGAAAGTATGTGATCTTAGGTCTGTGGTTTCAAAGGCCTTTGTGGGAGCCTGGGAGGCTAAGCACTGAGTGCCTGGATACTTGTCCTGGAGGTCAGAGAAATTTACAGAAGTGTGCTAGACAAAGAAAGTGTCATTAGGCAGTTGGAAAGCCTGGGAGCCCTCTGTATGTATATCATGACAGAGAGCTTTTCCAGATCCAAAATGTACTAGAGAAAGAAGTCAATGTGCTGTCACTGCAGTTAATAAGCTAATGCTCTGCTGTCAGGATGGCTTTGTCTACACAGAAGTTAAGTGACAGGGAGAGGGAAAGGGAGGGACTTGTACTCATTAAGCAGTCCATCCCCTGTGTAAGAATGACTTAAGGATATTACCACTTCTCCCACTTTACTGCTGATTTCCACGTCACTCAGTGTGTTCTGTGCCACTCTCTGACACCTCTTGACCTGTCTGTAGGCTTGTCCCTGCCTCTGCCCTGTCCTTTGCTTCCTTTAGAATGAGACCAGGCCTGGCACTCATCTGTTCCTGCCTGCCTTGCAGAGATGGATGGATCAATTGGAGGCAGCTGTTAGGGCTTTTTCTGCCCATCTGTGCCTTGTAGGCAGTACACAATAGCATTAAATAATACAATTTGTCTGTAAAATAAAACCTTCTTTCCTGCTGTCTCATGTATTATAGCAGCCTGAGGTCCAAACAGACTTTCAATTTATAAAGTTTTAATTACTGATAATCTGCAGCTTGCCTAAAGATGCTGAAAAACAATTTTTGGCTGCCAAAATCCCATATAAATACATTTACAAAAATGCTTAATTTACTGTTTTGTCACTATTTCACTTAAAAAGTGAACCATATTCCTAATTGTGTATTTATACTGCCTTGTTGCAAGAAATGCAAGTTGGTTTACATAAGTCAAAAAGCAAGTGCTTCTGGAAGAGAAAACAGAGTGTTTCATTATCAGTAGCAGAACCTGGGAAAGAGCTGTATTGGTGTGTTGCATTGCATTTGCATGCCCAGTAGTCTGATGATGTGGTTGCCTTTGGCCCAGGGCCCTTGGCTGCTGTAAGCAATGCTTGCTCATCTGTACTCTGCTGGGGTCCCAGGACTTGCCTGTGGTCCCCTTCAGGAAGTCATGGCTGTGGGATTCATGTCATTGTGGGACTGGTTTGCTGGATAATTTTGTTGACAAAACCCGAACACACTTCATCATTATAACTTGTTTCTTTTGAAAACAATGCTGTTTACCTTGGGAGGATGCTCAGGAACAAGAGCACTTGCTGTGATGTTGTCCCAGGTCTCTGTTGACAGCTCCTTGCTTCCCATGAATAGAGGGAGGAGCACCAGCAGTCAAGTGCTGCCTCATTAAGGGTGCATGCAGTCTGAGCAAAACTGACCAAGCCCACTAAGGAAATGAAAAACTCCAAGATAGGTCCGTATTTTCCACACTGCTGGGGGATGCCATTGCCCATACTCAACATCTCTAGCTGCAGTTTCAGAGGCCTAGGAGAAGTCTTGCTTCTCATATGAGAAAACAAAACAGTTTAATCTGAGGTGGCTCTTGCTTTTCAGTTCTTGTAACCCAAGACAGATGCAGATGTGTGAGTTTTTTCCTAAGGTACACACACTTTTTTTCCCGGTGGGTCTATGATATCTTTGGGGTGAGACAAGTGCAAGGAAAATATAAGGTGCAGAGGTCTTTCCATTTAAAGTCTGTGAGATGGTTAATATTTCAGAGTGGTTATAGAATCCCAAGCAATGCTGCATATTTAGAGCTGTCTGGACAGCTAACCTAAAATACTACTTGTACAGAATGATTTCATTTTCCTCCTTTATAAATTTCCTTTTTCATTGTTTCTCTCTAGTTATTTTGAAGTCTATGATCTTTGTGTAAAACTGTTTTTCTTGCATTATTTTTTTTAATACTAAGTTTGTGGCTGAAACAGCATGTTTTGAGGATTAATAAATTACACTAGACCAAATATGTAAGGGCAGAGACCATTTGGACAGAGAAATCTTCCTCTGGGAAGCCTCTGGAGTGAAACAGATGTACACATACAGATTCTGCCTATGTTCCTACCTGCTAAAAATCTCCTTTGTGTTTGTTCACACCAAGTGTATAGATAAGACCTTTTCCTACTATTCCCTTTCTGGTTTAGTGCTTTCATGTATGTATGTATGTATGTATGTATGTATGCATGCATGAGTACATTCTTCTCCCCAGTGCCAATGTGTTAGGGAAGGCTAACAGCTAAAGTACTTTCATGACTTCAGTGTACAGCTTAGCTTGGGAAAACTGCTGTGCAGTTTGATGTAATAGCTTGGAGTCCACATGCAGGGCTTCTGACCTGGAGTTCTTGATTTGTAATTTGCTTCCTGTTTAATCATGGCTAGAAATGCTGTGCCAGAGAAGCTTAAAGGAATATTCAGGACAAGTTTATTAATGATATTGAAATGTCTTAAGTAATTAAGCCTTCAGCTTAAACATCTGACAAGTGGGATAATATTCACCTGCTTTGCAGGGAAGTATTTTATAGTCTTTTGAAATCCTATATTTATGTTATTACTTATCAGTAATACTGATACTTCAATATTGTTTTCTTTCTTCCTTCTTATATATTGTGTAGGTCCTAATGTAATTGAAACTTCTGTAGCAAGAACTGACTTAAATAANTTAAGGATATTACCACTTCTCCCACTTTACTGCTGATTTCCACGTCACTCAGTGTGTTCTGTGCCACTCTCTGACACCTCTTGACCTGTCTGTAGGCTTGTCCCTGCCTCTGCCCTGTCCTTTGCTTCCTTTAGAATGAGACCAGGCCTGGCACTCATCTGTTCCTGCCTGCCTTGCAGAGATGGATGGATCAATTGGAGGCAGCTGTTAGGGCTTTTTCTGCCCATCTGTGCCTTGTAGGCAGTACACAATAGCATTAAATAATACAATTTGTCTGTAAAATAAAACCTTCTTTCCTGCTGTCTCATGTATTATAGCAGCCTGAGGTCCAAACAGACTTTCAATTTATAAAGTTTTAACTACTGATAATCTGCAGCTTGCCTAAAGATGCTGAAAAACAATTTTTGGCTGCCAAAATCCCATATAAATACATTTACAAAAATGCTTAATTTACTGTTTTGTCACTATTTCACTTAAAAAGTGAACCATATTCCTAATTGTGTATTTATACTGCCTTGTTGCAAGAAATGCAAGTTGGTTTACATAAGTCAAAAAGCAAGTGCTTCTGGAAGAGAAAACAGAGTGTTTCATTATCAGTAGCAGAACCTGGGAAAGAGCTGTATTGGTGTGTTGCATTGCATTTGCATGCCCAGTAGTCTGATGATGTGGTTGCCTTTGGCCCAGGGCCCTTGGCTGCTGTAAGCAATGCTTGCTCATCTGTACTCTGCTGGGGTCCCAGGACTTGCCTGTGGTCCCCTTCAGGAAGTCATGGCTGTGGGATTCATGTCATTGTGGGACTGGTTTGCTGGATAATTTTGTTGACAAAACCCGAACACACTTCATCATTATAACTTGTTTCTTTTGAAAACAATGCTGTTTACCTTGGGAGGATGCTCAGGAACAAGAGCACTTGCTGTGATGTTGTCCCAGGTCTCTGTTGACAGCTCCTTGCTTCCCATGAATAGAGGGAGGAGCACCAGCAGTCAAGTGCTGCCTCATTAAGGGTGCATGCAGTCTGAGCAAAACTGACCAAGCCCACTAAGGAAATGAAAAACTCCAAGATAGGTCCGTATTTTCCACACTGCTGGGGGATGCCATTGCCCATACTCAACATCTCTAGCTGCAGTTTCAGAGGCCTAGGAGAAGTCTTGCTTCTCATATGAGAAAACAAAACAGTTTAATCTGAGGTGGCTCTTGCTTTTCAGTTCTTGTAACCCAAGACAGATGCAGATGTGTGAGTTTTTTCCTAAGGTACACACACTTTTTTTCCCGGTGGGTCTATGATATCTTTGGGGTGAGACAAGTGCAAGGAAAATATAAGGTGCAGAGGTCTTTCCATTTAAAGTCTGTGAGATGGTTAATATTTCAGAGTGGTTATAGAATCCCAAGCAATGCTGCATATTTAGAGCTGTCTGGACAGCTAACCTAAAATACTACTTGTACAGAATGATTTCATTTTCCTCCTTTATAAATTTCCTTTTTCATTGTTTCTCTCTAGTTATTTTGAAGTCTATGATCTTTGTGTAAAACTGTTTTTCTTGCATTATTTTTTTTAATACTAAGTTTGTGGCTGAAACAGCATGTTTTGAGGATTAATAAATTACACTAGACCAAATATGTAAGGGCAGAGACCATTTGGACAGAGAAATCTTCCTCTGGGAAGCCTCTGGAGTGAAACAGATGTACACATACAGATTCTGCCTATGTTCCTACCTGCTAAAAATCTCCTTTGTGTTTGTTCACACCAAGTGTATAGATAAGACCTTTTCCTACTATTCCCTTTCTGGTTTAGTGCTTTCATGTATGTATGTATGTATGTANGTCTGGACAGCTAACCTAAAATACTACTTGTACAGAATGATTTCATTTTCCTCCTTTATAAATTTCCTTTTTCATTGTTTCTCTCTAGTTATTTTGAAGTCTATGATCTTTGTGTAAAACTGTTTTTCTTGCATTATTTTTTTTAATACTAAGTTTGTGGCTGAAACAGCATGTTTTGAGGATTAATAAATTACACTAGACCAAATATGTAAGGGCAGAGACCATTTGGACAGAGAAATCTTCCTCTGGGAAGCCTCTGGAGTGAAACAGATGTACACATACAGATTCTGCCTATGTTCCTACCTGCTAAAAATCTCCTTTGTGTTTGTTCACACCAAGTGTATAGATAAGACCTTTTCCTACTATTCCCTTTCTGGTTTAGTGCTTTCATGTATGTATGTATGTATGTATGTATGTATGTATGTATGTATGCATGCATGAGTACATTCTTCTCCCCAGTGCCAATGTGTTAGGGAAGGCTAACAGCTAAAGTACTTTCATGACTTCAGTGTACAGCTTAGCTTGGGAAAACTGCTGTGCAGTTTGATGTAATAGCTTGGAGTCCACATGCAGGGCTTCTGACCTGGAGTTCTTGATTTGTAATTTGCTTCCTGTTTAATCATGGCTAGAAATGCTGTGCCAGAGAAGCTTAAAGGAATATTCAGGACAAGTTTATTAATGATATTGAAATGTCTTAAGTAATTAAGCCTTCAGCTTAAACATCTGACAAGTGGGATAATATTCACCTGCTTTGCAGGGAAGTATTTTATAGTCTTTTGAAATCCTATATTTATGTTATTACTTATCAGTAATACTGATACTTCAATATTGTTTTCTTTCTTCCTTCTTATATATTGTGTAGGTCCTAATGTAATTGAAACTTCTGTAGCAAGAACTGACTTAAATAACAGCCTAAAGGTAAGAGTTCATAAATATTGTTGGATTACATGAATGGCTTTATTTGATGTCAGTAATATTAAACATTCCCCTCCTTGCCTGCAATGATTTAAAATTTTTATTGGAAAACTTTTTGGCCATGTGGTGTTTTCCAGTTTGAAATTGAACATGCAATATTGTACTACCACTGTGTTGTTACTCCATGTGTAGCTCAGCAGCAATTTCTAGTCTCTTACTGTTGTGAGCAGGTAAAATAGAAAATTCTATTATGTTTCTATGTAGTAATTTCTGATAAAGTAACACTTGAGTGTTGGTAGGATTTGCTGGGGGGTTCATATTGGAGATTCTTGTAGGGAGGGCAAAAATAGAAATTGAGACCACAAACTGAAAAAAATATGCTTTCATTGGCAACTAATGATACCCCTCTTGTGATCTTCCTTTCTGTCAGCTGGAAAGGAATAGTTCTTTTTAATTGCTCACTATCACATGACCAAGACATAGGATCTGGATTCCAAGCATGAACATTCACATTCATTTTCTCAAAAGCTTTTATATTTTCATTCTCAGTTCTTGCATTTTTATTTCTCTTTGCTATCTAAAGTCAATCTAGAGTATTTTTTGTGAAAGTGCTGAAAAAGTTTTGTTGTGATTTTTTTTTAAAGTTGGATTTTATTTAAATCCACTGGAACATTTTTAAGTTTTGTTTCATTAGGCACCTAAGTATGTTTAGATTGATACTGTGTTATGGGTGGGTTTTTTTTAAGCATATTTT
>VYZU01005037.1:0-25266 GCA_013401355.1 Ceyx cyanopectus
AAAACCAAATCTGAACACACCTTCCCTCCACCTCTCCCTTCTTCCCAAGCTTAACTTCAGTCCCTCTTTCTCTGCTTCCTTCGTTTGAACAGCACAGGTGGACAGAGAATGAGGGTTGTGGTCAGTTCATCACACGATGTCTCTGATGCTCCTTCCTCCTCACACTCTTCCTCTGCTCCAGTGTGCAGTCCCTCCTAGGGGAAACAGTTCCCTGCTACATTCACACAAGAGAGTCCTTCATGGGCAGCTGGTGGGTACCTGCTCCACTGTTAACCCCCATGGGCTGTATGGGTATAGCCTGTCTCACCATGCTCTTCACCATGGACTGCAGAGGAATCTGGTGATTAGAAGACTTCCTCTCCCTCTTCCTTCATTGACCCTGTTGTCTTCAGAGTTGTTCTCTCATGTATTTTTACTCTTCTCTCCAGCTGCTGTTGTGCAGAAGTTCTCCTCTTCTTAAATATGTTATCCCAGATGTGCTACCACTATTGCTGATGGATTCTGCTTTGCCAAGTGGTGTGTCTGTTTTGCAGCCATTTGGCACTGGCATTATTGGACGTGGGAAAATATTCTAGCAGCTTTTCAGAACAGCCCACCCATGTAGTCCTCCTGATACCAAAACCTTGCCATACAAACCTGATACATCTACAGCACGTTAACAACTGGAGGATTTTTTTTTGGTAAAGCCATGAATCATGGAGGAATTAGCCCTGATAAGGATGTTAATCATGTTTCCAAGGGCTTAACATTTTTCTGCTCTTTAAGATCACATTTGACTTTTGGTGGCCTTTTCTGTTAGAAAAAGAAATGTCAGAGATTGTCGGAATGATGTGCAGACTGTTCTGCCAACTCTTGATTCCCAGAGTAACACGTGCTCAGGTAAAGAGGGTCATTACATCAATAATTAGTTTGAATTTTCCAGGAGAAAAAAAATGAATGCACATGTTGTCAGGTTTAAATATGCAATGGGAACAAAATTCTGCAGTTATGCCAAGACTAACAAGTGATGGAAGTGGATATCTATTTTTAAGACAAACAGGATTGTTTAGAACCATTATTCAACATATGATCCCGTTTACATTTTTAATTTTTTTTAATTGGACTTGCATGTGGTTTTAGTTTTCTCCAATATTAATCCTAACCTTTATTTATGTTGTTTTATTTTCAGCCCTATTTCCAATGTATGATGTATTCTTCTTTAATACAATTTTTCTACCCTTTCTCCTTGTTAGTCTAGATGAAGTTTTATTCTATTTTATACTGATAGATTATAGATTAAACAAAATGAGGAAGAAATATTTTAACAGAAGTGATGCTAATTATTTCTCTCTCTGCATTTTTTTAACAAGATAGCAGCACTTAAAAAAAAAACTTCACCTGAATTTGTTTTGTTATTCCCAGTTGCTTTATTGCAGGCACACACTTAATGTACTACAGCAAAATCTAAGATTTCTTGAAGATGGTGTTCATCAGAAAAGGTGAAAGCAAGGCTCCTGACATCACAGAGCAATTTTATTTTTTTTTGCATACCTTAATTCAATTCCTCAGTCACCCATCCTGTGTAATGAGACCTGTGCTGGAATTTTCCATATTGATTTAGGTGAAATCTGTTCATATTGGGACTTATTTATTTGTTCTACCTTCTTTATTTCTATTATTTCTCTTTTATTTCTCCCTGATTTTTGTACTGCTCTATTTTTCCCCACTGATTACTGTGATAAGAACAGAGATTTTTTTTTTTTGCTGGGTTTTGTTTGTTAATTTTTTTNCTCAGACCATCCCTAACAGTGTGAGATTACGTGGGTCCTACATGCATACTTCATATGAAAAAATGGTGCAGTACTTCCAGTTTGTTTGTTTTCCATCTAGGACATTATTAAATTTATGGTATTGTCCCAAATGTTTCCGATATTTTACATTTATTAAAGTCCATTTTAAACACATAAGATTCTTTTTTTAAAAAAAAAAACTAAAATTTTTTTTTGATATTACAGTGTCATTACAAGATTTGTGAATTAGTGAGGTTTCTCAACCTCACTAAAAAAAAAAGGTGAACAAATAGATCTAGTTTTTATTCAACCTCAACTTCTGTTCCTTTCTTCCCCTTCTGTGATGCATATTAAAATTTCAGATAATGTGTATGTGTACTTAATTTCTGAGATTTGTGCATTCTAGAAATAGGTCTTTGATGCAGGATTTCCTTGACAGTTATTTGTTGTTCCTATGGTGGTGCAGAAGCTCTATTAGTGGATGAAAAACTTACTGTGATAGGATCACTCCAAATACACCATAAACCCATATTTTTTGGTTTAAGATTTTATACTCTCTCCATTACCCTGACTAAGCTACAACACTCTATCTATCTATCTATCTATCTATCTATCTATCTATCTATCTATCTATCTATCTATCATCTATCTATCTAATCTTTATCTTTCTTTCTTTCTCTATCTCTACACTCTCTGAACACTATACTTCATATCCTCTTTCTGGTGGATTATAATCTGTGAGTTTTAACAAAATTGGGCCACTTTCTGACTGACAGTAACACAGTGATGCTGTTCCTTCTTTTGTGCTGGGAACTAATTTGCTGATGTATCCAGCAAGGAATGACAGCAGAGTGTTACCTAAAACTAAGAAGGAAGAGGATAAGGAGGACAAGTTATTAAGGAACAGTCAAGAGGAATAACATTTGCTGAGGTTTAAAGAACAGACCTGTGAACAGATCTAGGAGTTTATAATGGATTAACACTGCTGGGATTGAGGGAGTCAGCTAAGGTTGTGAAGTTTGTGCTGGGTAGTGTTTAAAGCCATTACCTAACAAAAGATGGAAATTGCCATGGAAAATGTAAGCAAGGACTGAAATTATTTACATTAAAGCAGCATGACTAATCTGCCCATTTTCCTGACCTGAGGTAGGATTCATGTTCCCAGCCTGATGCTGGAAAGGGTTAGTGTGCATTTCCAGCTCATGTGGATTGTTTCTGACTGCTTTGAAGACTTGTGTTGCATGACTCCCTTGTTCTTATAGAGTTAAGCAAAGGGACTTGTACACACCTGAGAGGAATTTATATATTATAAAAGATTATATAAGTGGGAAGGAAGCTGCAACTACAGTCACTTCACTTGTTTATGTGACTGTATTTGACCCTTTCCAAAAGATGTAGAACCATCAGCCTATAACAGTTTTAAATGGAGTTTTCTGAAATTTTTTACTGATGATTAATCATTTTTATTTATGCATCTAACTTCCATTAGATATAATTTCTAAATGCCAGTTAAACTAAAGAAGCAGCAGTAGAGTGGCTTAGCTGAATGTATTTGTGTATGACTGCTTCAGTTCTGAGCTTTGGGTTAGCCTGGACAGAGCTAAAACCTTCAGCACTATACTTTTCATATTATTTTCCTTGGAGTCAGCCCCAGTTGTGCATCCTCCCAGTCTGTGCCCTCAGGCTCTGCTTAATGCTGCTGACTATCCTCAGTAAGTAAGTGTTAGCATTGTGTAAGAGAGTTTTAAAAAAGATACTACAAGCAGGTATGCATTAAAATTGCTTTTTCTACTGACATTTAAGGGATGTAATGCAGCACAGCACAAGGGTAGGTTTTGTTTTGCTAGGAGTCATGAATTACTAAATATATGTGTGTGTGATACTATTGAAGTAAATTAAAAGATATTATAAAAGTGTGGGAGGTATCCAGCCAAAGAAGGTGGGATTCCTTTACCATAAATAAGCAAATGCTTTATCTATCAGTTCTCTGATAGATTTCAAACTGTCCCACTGCATTTTTTTATGCATTATAGAATGGTGGCTTCCAGGATGCCTGGCTACATCAAGATTTTTTTAATCATCTGTGAGGAGCTGGTGCTACATTTAAAGTAACTATAGGAGATAGTAGAAATAAAGGGTAAAAAAGTACTGTGTTTCATCATAGGCATCTATATATGTGTTATCTAACTTGTGACTAGCTGGGTTAAATTCCTTTCAGAAACACTTCCTGAGAATGAATCATCTCAGCAGAAGATAGATAAATTAAATAGTGCCAAAGTTAGATGAGTCCCATGGTGAATATTTGTTGTTTGTTATTCAGATCCCAAGATTTACTGTACCAGGGATGGTTAAAATAGCTTTCTTCCCTTTCCTCTCCACGCCCACTGTTCCCATTATGTTTGCTGAGAAAAGGCACGAGGATTACTTTTAATGTCTTGTTCCACTTTTGACTTTGACATTTGTCAGCATCCAAATGGCCATAGACCATTTTTATTACTGCTGATTGTAATATTTGGTGGTTTGTGACTGCACAGCAGAATGTGGCCTACACAGAGTTTGAAGAGCTGCTTCTCTGGAAGTCCATGCTTCTTTCTGTGTAGCATTCTTATCACTTCACTGCTTGAAAAGGCTATTTCATCATACAGAAGTAGTGGTATTACCTCTCCTCTTCCAAGATCCATATTTCTATTGTATTCTCTCTGTATGTGCTTTTTGCTTTGGAATAAAGTAACTAGTCCTTGATGTACCCCCATGAGGTAGTTATACTCTGATGTTACAATATCTTAAATGTTAAGGTGTGAATGCATTTCCTAAAATAAAAATACATATATAATCTAACGGGAAATATTTCAAGATACATGTTTTATCTTCTGCAGCAGGGCTGTCAACAATGGAAGAGGCAGTGTCACTTCCAATCTCCAGGCATTGAAGACATGAGTGGAAATATTTTTGCATGTTGTGTTATCACCTCTGCTTATGGGCTTACATTGTGTTGTGATGAATTTTTTTTGTGGAGTTTTGCTGTCTAAAATACATTTGGAGAAGTTTTGCTAAAGTAATTGTTTTGCTATTGTAATTTCCAAAGGAGTAAGAAAGGGTATGTCCAGACTTGGTAGTATATTTTATTTTGTTATAGTCTATGAATATTTACAGTTCTGTCTAGTTATCTAAGATGTGAGGAACAAAAAATTAGGGTGGAAAACAAAGGGAATAGAACAGAAAAAAAATAATAATTCAGTGTTTCCTTCAGCTACCACACTGCAAAAATGTTCTCTTCACTGTCCTCTTCACCACAGGTGTGTGAGCCCCCAAAGATCAATCTAAGCTTATGACCTTCATAATAAATTAGAGAAAACAAGAGGCGGATTGTAAAATAAAGCTGAATTCTTCAAGAGTCTCCCAGAAGGAATTTCTCTGAATGTGTTTCATTCTTCACTTCCTTTCCTCCCTGTCTGCTTCAATTCCCCAGTGCAGGAATCCTTTCTCATTACAGCAGCCACACTGATTAAAAACTTATTGAGTGAGGAGGATATCTCACTTCTCAACAAAGGGGAACACATGCAGAGCTGTGCTGCCTCTGATCAGCATTGTGGTAGCCCCCAGCTGTCGATCATTCTCATTTGTTTAGTCACTGAGCTCAGCAGGATTACTGGGGTGCTTAAAGTTAAACAAAAATGCAAATGTTTGCAAGGTCAAAGCCCAAGAGACTTTCAAAACCACAGACTGTTACTTGCTTCTTCCAGGACAGAATAATGTAGGGCACTGATGAGTGCACTCAACAAATGAAGCATAATTGTCGTTGTCCCAAATACTGTAAATAGCAATAATAATCAGAATAATCTGTTTGTTCAAGGAAACTGCAGAACTACAACATGAAAAGCTCAGGCTTTGCACTTTGGTACTTTATCAAGATGTTAAATTCATGCTTATTTACATTGTCTAGAAGGCCAACTCAGGGAGTGCCTGAGCCTGGCACTTGAAACAGGTCAGCAAAGACAATGTCTGGTTGAAGTCTGACCAGATGAATGATCTTCTCAGCCCAGTGGATGAGGTGGAGGAAGAAGAGGGAAGGATAAGAAGGGAGTGTGAGAGGAAAATAGATTGGTGGGGTTGGACCTTACCTTCCTTCAAACAGGCCCAACAGACAGAGTTCAGCACACAAAGGGCTCCCTATCCCCTTTCATTCTGCTGAGTGAGATGACATCCCCCAGTGTGCTGAAAGATGAGCCAGTGAGGAAGAGCAGCCTGGCTGAACAGAGAGCTTTGGCTGAAACTGAGGAAAGAAAGGAGAGTTTATGGCTTTTGGAAGAGGGGGTGGGCCTCTCAGGAAGAGTACAAAGATGTAGTGAGGCTACGAAAGAAGAAAATTAAGAGAGTCAAAGCTCAACTAGAACTCAACCTGGCTACTGCTGTTAAACAATAAAAAATGTTTCTATAAATGCATTAACAACAAAAGGAGGACTGGGAAGAATCTCCATGTTTATTGGATGCAGAGGGAAACATAGTGACCAAGGATGATGAAAAGGCTGAGATGCTGATGCCTTCTTTGCCTCAATTTAGCAGTAGATCTAGTTGTTCCTTAGACACCCAACCCTCTGAGATAGAAGACAGGGCAGAATGAGACCTTCACAATCCAATTGAAAACAGTCAGTGACATTCTGCACCTCTTAAACATGCATCATGGGGACAGATGGGTTACACAAAAGTACTGAAGGAGTTGATAGATGTGCTCACCAAGCCTCTCTGCATAATTTACCAGCAGTCCTGGCTAACTGGGGAGGTCCCAGTGGAATGGAGTGTAGAGATTGTGATGCCCATCTACAGTAGAAGCCAAAAGGAGGATTTAGGCAACTACAGACACGTCAGTCTGACCTTGGTTCCAGGTAAGGTCATGAAGCAGATCATCTTGAGTGACATTGCACCATATACAGATCAACCAGGGAATCAGGTCCACTGAACATGTGTTCATGAAAGGCAGATCTTGCCTGACAAACCTAATCTCCTTCAAGGTGACTCACCTAGTGGATGAGGGAAACGCTGTGGATGTTGTCTACCTGGATTTCTGTAAAACCTTCAACACTGTTTCCCACAGAATTTTCATTAAAAAAAACCCTGTCATCTCATGGCTTGAATGGGCATATGCTCTGCTGAGTAAAACACTGGCTGGATGCACGGCCCCAGAGTAAATGGAGTTAAATCCAGCTGGGAGCCAGTCACAAGTGACACTCCTCAGGACACAGTCTTGGGACCACTTCTGTTTAATGCTTTTATCAATGATCTTGATGAGGAGAAAGAGAGCATCCTCAGTAAGTTTGCAGATGACACCCCGTTGGGTGGGAGTATTGATCTGTTTGAGGGTAGGGAGGTCCTGCAGAGGCACCTGGACACACTAGATCGATAGGCTGATGTTAACTATAAGAACAAGGCCAAGTGCTGGGTCCTGCACTTGGGCCACAACAGCACCGGGCAGCTCTGCAGGCTCAGGGAAGAGTATCTGGAAAGCTGCCTGTCAGAAAGGAACCTGGAGGTGCTGATCAACAAGCTGCTGAATATGAGCCAGCAGTGTGCCTGGTGGCCAGGAAGGCCAATAGCTTGCTAGCCTGTATCAGAAATAGTGTGACCAGCAGGAGCACAGGGTGATTGTCCCTCTGTACTTGGCATTGGTGAGACCACACCTTGAGTACTGTGGTCCGTACTGGACACCTCAATACAATAAAGACATTGAGGTGCTGGAGCAGGTCCAGAGAAGAGCAGCTAAGCTGGTGAAGGGCCTGGAGAACAAGTCTTATGAGGAGCAGCTGAGGGAACTTGGGCTATTAAGCCTGAAGAAAAGGAGGCTGAGGGGATAGGATACCTTATCACTTTCTGCAACAATCAGTAAGGATGTTGTAGAAAGGTGGGAGCTGGTCTCTCCTCACAAGTAACTAGTGACAGAACAAGAGGGACTGGCCTCAAGCTTCACCAGGGGAAGTTTAAACTAGATGTTAGGAAAAAGTCTTTCATTGAAAGTGTTGTCAGGTATTGGAACAGACTGTCCAGGGAGGTGCTTGAGTCATCATCCCTGGATGTGTTTTAAAAATGTATATATCTGATGCGTGGGGATATGGCTTAGTGGTGGACATGGTAGAGTACAGTTAGTGGTTAGACTGATGATCTGAAAGGTCTTTTCCAACCTTCATGATTCTATGTTTAAACAGAGCCCAGGCTTCAGAGATGTGTGAACTGTTTATCTTTAGCCACTTACCAGGCTTGGGGTGATCTGTGTAAATGGAGGTTTTTTAAGTCATTGTGTGTTTTTTTAAGTCCTTGATGGACTTATTCTGTTACTTTTTGTGATGAAGGAACTGTTATTTTATTGTTTAATGTTGATCTCAAACTATCTTATTTTAAATTACACAGTTGAATTATTTGTAGAGAGTAATTTTCTTATAGATTGTGTAACTAGATGTTAATAAATTCATTCTGTGCTCTGTATATCATAGTTTTTCTTTAAAAATTCTATTTAATAAACTTATATAAAAATTCTAATTCATAAACTTAACTTGGAATCCTTGACTACACTAGAAAAATAACTAAAGAGAGCTGTTTATCTGTATACAAAGTTTAAAACTTCTGTTAATTTATTTATTTTATTTTTTTAATATATCAGAATAATGTACTGGTATTCTTCACTGAGAAGAAGATAAAGAGAAAAGTGGAATTCAGTGTTTTGTGTTCTGTAATTATAAAGAAAATATCTTTTTGGAGTTAAAGCAGAATTAGCAGATATATAGTGTGTTGATGTTACTGTCACAAAAAAAAAAAAGTTGTAATAAAGATGTACATAAGGAATTCTGGGAAAAAAATCTCACTACAACTAAAATGGAAACATTAACCAGCTGTTTAGATCAGCTATGACTCCTACTGATTTTATACAGTTCAGTAGATGCAGACATTCTAAAAGTTTATTGGTTTGGATCCCTTCCACACTTATTCTGGTTTAAGGATATTCCTTGGATATCTGAGCTGGTCCGTCCTGGTTTGAGTGAGAAATTCTGTTCAGTGATTTTACTGTTCAGCTCAGGGTTTCTAACTCACTGCACTGCCTGAAGTTAGCAGCATGCTAACAGACAGTGGCTGCTTCTAGCAGTGATAGCACCTCGTGGTTAGAGTTACTACCAAGGATACCAAGGCCACTGCTAGAACTTGTGTATCACACTGGGGGTGCAGAAAGTGACAGACTGCACCTGTGGGGAGGAGGGGACAGGACAGGAGACCCCAAACTGACCAATGAGGTGTTCCAGCCCATAGATATTATATCCAGGAGAGAAAGCTCGGGGGTCTGGAGGGGCTCTGGGAGAAGGCACAGAGAGCAAAGCACACAGGCTGAGCTGGCAGGCTAAGCAAGCTGGCTGCTGGGTTAGGCTCTGGGCTCAGGGTGTTGGCTCTTCCTCTCTTGAGGGTTCTCCCCTCAGAGTCCCAAGGAGGACTCTGTCCATTCTGCCTTCCATCCCATCAGGGTGTTCCTGACCCCGGTGCCAGAATCCAGCCCCTGAACACAGCTCTGGCTGCTGCGGGGCCCAGTCTGGGACTGTCCCTGTGCCAGCTCCACAGCACCAGTGATGGTGATGAAATTACCATCAGGGGGTTGGGTTCAGTACTGGTTTTGTACATACTTGTATATATTCCATTATTTTCATTTTCATTAAATTGTTCTAGTTTCCTTTTCTAATCACTAAGTCTCTCTCCCTTATTCCTTTTCTCTTCCCCTGTGGGGAGGGAGAGGGGTTAAAAGAGAGTGTCTGTTATTGGTCTGGGGGTTGCCCTGACCCTAAACTGTGACATAGTCACACCAAACTCAACTAGTTATGGGTAGTGGTGGATCAGGTCAGTCAGAAAGTCCTGAATGGATTAGAAGTTACTGCAAATGTCAGAACTGTTTTTCTAGCGACTTCTTACAAAGTGTTTCTTTTCAAACTCATAGATCAGAATTAATCTCTTACTTCCCACTGTAGGACCCTCTCTTAATTTTTAGAAATGTCTGGATCTGACCAACATCCTCTGCTTTAAATAAAGGAGTGGTTTCTCCATTCCCATGAGACTTATGCAGTCATAATTTCCCAGTTGGGACAGAAATACAATCTGGAGAGACTTGTCTGATTTCTCTTCATGTCTGGTGGAGTAAGAATTCTTTAGGAAGAAATCCAAGGGGGACTTGAACATGCACTCAGACTAACTGATGACCGAGCTCACATCTTTGCTCAGCAACAGCATTTCCTTCAGCTGCAAATTAATGCTAAATTCTATGGCAGAACAGTATCTTGTTCCCAGCATTAAAGTGTCAAGAGGCAGTGCTATGATAACTGAAAAAAAAAAGGCTTTTTTAATCTTCAGTGTTTGTTTTTAAAAGTCAATAAGACTAAAAAATAAAAAAAAATGCATATACTAAATTATATTTTTCTCCTGCTTTTGGTTTATATGTTTTATATAGGATATAGGAAGTAGGAACTCTAATCAAATCAGTGCTAGAGTGCACTGTATATTAAAGATTATACCTACCCATGGTTTATGCATCCATAATGTAGAATAATAGCCTAGCAGTATAAAGAGTGCAGGTGAGCAAATGAAATAACGGGGCCATATTTGTCTCCAGCATCACAAGGTTGAAGAGCTGACTGCTGTGTCTTGATGCTCCCCCTTCCAGCAGCTCCTGGCGTGACCAGGGCAGGAATGCAGATATTTCAAAGATGAGGAGGTTGACCTGGCAGGCTGCAGAGAATCCCTGGGTTGGCCTGTATTCTGTGGAGGTCGGATTCCTGCAAAGCCCGATGTGTACTTGTATAGTTTTAACTCCCTTTAAGCACTAATACAAGGAAACAACATGTTCTTTGATGTGATTAAAATCCAAGCTGTGTTTCTGACATTTCTCATTCCACTTTCTTGGCTAAATTATAGCACTGGAAAATGCAGTCTGGACTACCTGCATTCAACTGTGGGTACAAGAGGATGAAGTAGCCTTCATTTCTATCTTAATATATATCATAGTGTTCCTGACAATGGCAGATGTGTGCTGCTTTCCAACCCACAGGGTTCTATATTTCACCATGAGTGCAGTGATCCATACACTGTTATTATCACACCACAGAACGCAATCTCGATAGCACCTTGGGGTCCATCTCTCTTGGATGGAAGGCATTATAAAAGTGAAAAGTGCGTTCATAAGGGTTTGCAGTAGAATACTGCATTAGTCTCATCGGGCTACAGTGATGGATTAACGGGAGCTGTTGCCCTCAAGAAGGAAATGCTTGAGTGAGTTATGTACTTCCTTCTCAATTCATTCAAAGTGTGCATATATTAAAGAGTAGTTTTGGCAGACTCTGGAAGAAAGCTGAAAAAGTCACAGTGAGGTGACCAGTTTTTGATAATAGCTCATTAACATTATTTGTCATACTTATAATTCTCTAACATACGTGCAGAAATGTCGATTCACCGCTGGGCAGAGGGGAAAACAGAGCAGCAATAAAAGAAAGGAACCAAAATTTAAATATACTTGATCGAAAGAAAGCTTAAAGAGCATTATCCTCCTGAATTATTCATCTGATTTTGAGACATCTCCTTTAAATGACTTAACAGGAGGTCACAGTTTGAGCAGGAGGAGAGAACTAAGAATATAACACTATCTTTAGCCTCACAGCCTATAACTTTATTCCCAGCTGACAACAGTGAATGTTTTTATGGAATAAATCTTCCTGTGGGACTGTACTAGCTGCAGTAAAACTTTCACAAGGAAAGTTTCCCTAAGAGGGATGCACATAAGGAGGTCTGTTGATGGACAGATCTCAAACTTGGGAGACGGGAAAAGTTGGTTCATTAGTTGTGCTCTGATTCAGAAAGTCAGAGAATCCCAAATGAGTTTCAGAAACTTTTCTCACTTTATCTCATGAAAAGAAGTCAGAAGTCTTAGGTTTGTTCCAGCATGGGCAGGAGGATCTTCTTGTGACCTCGGCACATTTTCCAGAGCAGGAAAACAAGTTTCCTGTTCACTTTACTCTTCACAGGACTGATCATTCTGGGGTAGGGATACAGTCATATAGGCATTATATAGATTAAAAAGTATCTATCCTGTTCATAATAACAGGGACTGTGCTTAATTAATATTAGATTTTTCCTCTCCTAAGCTGCTGTTAGAAACTGCTATATTTTTTTTCTGACATAAGAGCAACTGAAATGTGGCTTTGCCTGGCACAGGGAAGTGCTTCAGGAGGCATTGAGCAAGCAGCTGGATTGCAGCAGAGTCAATCTGTGTCCCACACTCTCTCATCTGCAGAGGATGTGTCCTTCAGAAAGGTTCACACACAGCCTTGGCACAGCTGTCTGCTGGAATTATAAGTGGAAGAAAGTCAGGCTATGACCTTTCCCTGTTCCTTTCCTTCCACTTGAAGACAGGAAAATGTCCTTCCCCTGCTGTCCTCGCCATGGTACTGGGAAGCAACAAAGTGGGAATGAGAAATATTTTAAATCTTGTAATGTCTCCTTCTGGGTATGTAGATCAGATCTGAAGCTGACTTGCCCCAAGGAAGAAAAGGCCCAGTGAATTAAATATTCAACAGTGTCATCTGTTCCATGCTGTATGTCTTTGCAGGTTTAGGTTCAATAATTATCTACCAGTTGCTTTTCTTTCATTTTTCAATATATGCTAGAACGTCTTTTTTTTTTTATCTTAACCCTCAGCCTATCTATCATCCTTCAGATTCACATGGTACATCTGTTTAATTGTCATTTGTTTCTCTCTTCTGTCTTTGATTCTTATTGATTTCTGTAACATTAAATTAGTATTTCAGTATATCATAAGTTTGTGTGACATTTTACAGTCCATGCAGTTAAATCACAACAGGCCTCTTGAAATTACTGGGCATATAATTCAAATAATTAAGTTAACTTTCAAGGGGGAAATTGTCAGAAAAAGAACAAAGACCCATGTGGAAGTAATCATTTCTGTGTCTTCAAAATACCTAAAGGAACAGGGTGTTATTTTGTTTTGATTTACTGTAAGTCACAGAGATGCATACTATTCTCAAAAATAGCTACTACATGTAATCTACATGTACAGCATGACTGAAACATGACTGAAAATTCATCTTTAATGTATTTATGTCCTGGCAACTGAGCCATACCATGTGGTAGTTCACAGATATAGGGACTCCTCAAACTGGATCAATGAATTTCCCTCTGGGCTTTCACTAGCTGGCCCACCACTGGAAAAGTGGCATTTGATCACTTGTCCCTCCATGGAGAAGAAGGGCTCTGTAGCAACTAGAGAAAATGTTAAGTTTTGTACAGCAGCTACTGGACAGCTAAGGTCATCTGTTCTGGGGTTGAGTGATGTGAGTTAGCAGTGTGTTTTTACATCTGGGACATGAGTGAGGCATGGGAACATGTGACAGAAAACACAGTCCTTTGGCCTTCAATCGAATATTTTAATATAGTATAATTAATATCTGTTCTTTAAAGTGACAAACTTTTGTTTTATGGTCAACCCTTCTATGCATTATATTGAACACTATATTTCTCACTTATGAAGGACATGGACTTTGCACAAACAATATATAAAACTTCGTTATATATAACACAGCAACTCTGGACATACATAAAATTAGTTATGTATAAATGCCCGAAGGAGAGGGATTTCTATTTCCAGTGCTAACGTTCAGCTCAGAAATGTTGGTGTTTCCTCCCTTTTGTCAATAGATGGCAATATGTTATAGACATGTGGAATTACTTTGCAAAGCTTTAAACCAGCTATTTTTTACAAGAGGCTTTTTGAAATATTAATCGATCTGTATTGATACTAACTGCAGGAAAATCAAATCAAATATTATTTAAAAATTTTACTTATTTTTGTATGTGCTTCTAATTCAATGGGAATGTATTGAAAGGAAAGCTGAACAAAAGAACTCTCTGAACATTACATAAACATTTTAAGCAAAATGGAAAAATAAATACATAACTCTTTCTTATGTGAGATTATAAATAACTGCCTATAATATAATCACTGAAAATATTATGGAACTTGTAAGGGTGAGTAAAGTCAGTGTTCAAAAATGAGAAGGAAGAATCTGAGAAAAGGAATAAACTTATTCATGTGGGAGGGAAGGAGATGTGTAGAGGCAGAGGTTTGTTTCAATTCTTAACAAGATGATCTTTGATGAAATCAGCCTTTAGCCAGGTTGTTAAAACATGAGGGTGGGTACTACATTAAAATAATAGAATCAAAGAATGGTTTTGGTTGGAAGGGAGCTTAAAGATTATCTAGTTCCAAATCCCCTACAGTGGGCAAGGACACCTTCCACAAGACCAGACTGTTCAAGGTCCTGAGCAGCCTGGCCTTGAACACTCCCAAGTAGAGGGCATCCACACGTCCCCTGGGCAACCTGTTCTAGTGTCTCACCACCCTTGCTGTAAACAATTTCTTCCTAATATCTAGTCTAAATCTAACCTCAAACAGCTTAAAGCCATTACCCATCATCCTATGGCTACAAGAGCTTGTAAAAAGTCCCTCTCCAGTTTTCTTGTAGGTCCCCTTCAGGTATTGGAATGCTGCTCTGAGATCTCCCTGGAGCCTTCTCCATGCCACATAGCCCCAACTCTTGCAGCCTGTCCCCAGAAGGGACTGTCTCCAGCGGTACTCTGACCTTTTTCTCATCTTTGTGGCTCTTTTCTGGACCCAGTCCAACAGTTCAAGGTTCTTCTTTTATTGGGATCCCTAGAATTGGACACAGTTTGCCAGCTGGGGTCTCACAAGAGCAGAGTAGAATGGGAGAATCACTTCCCTTGACCTGATGTCTGTGTTCTTTTGATGGAGCCCAGGACACAGTTGGCCTTCTAGGCTGCATTTGCACACTCTTGGCTCAGATAGAGTTCTTCATCAACCAACATCCCCAAACCCTTCTCCTCAAGACTGCTGTCAAGCCTTTTGTGCTTGGGCTTGCCCTGACCCAGGTGCAGGACCTTGCACCTGGCCTTGTTGTACTTCATGAGATTGGTGTGTGCCCACCTCTCAAGCCTGTCCAGGTCCCCCTGGATGCCATCCCTTCCCTCCAGAGTGCAAAGCACACCACACATCTTGGTGCTATCTGCAAACTTGCTGAGGGTGCACTTGATGCCACTGTCCATCTCACCAATAAAGATGTTAAACAAAACTGGTTCCAATACTGACCCCTGAGGGACACCACTGGTCACTGGTCTGCATTTAGACATTGAGCCACTGACTGCAGCTATCTGAGTGTGACCATCCAGCCAATTCCTTATCCATCGAGTGGTCCATCCATCAAATCCATGTTTTTCCAATTTAGTGACCAGGATGCCATACAGGACAGTGTCAAATGCTTTACACAATTCCAGGTAAACTATGTCAGTTGCTCTTCCCTTATCTAGCAATTGTTATCAATTGTTGAATGCTCTGTGTATTATGAAGTTAAAGCTTGGAAAATACTTCCATTTCTCTTATTTTCAAGTGTGACTTCTACCAGTCCTTTAGCTTTTCCCCAACATCAGTACTTGATTGCATTTTGCTTATGGGCTTCAGGGGAAAATGGGGCAAGAGCTTTACACCCACTATAACTCTTTCATGTCACTGGAAATCTGCTAGAGGGTGTGCAGCTGTTTTGCTTCCCCCATTGAGGAACTGCAGCTGCACAAGCTTATTGGAGTAGACACTGAGCTTCACCAGGGAACTGAGCCTTTTGTGTATTGAAATGCTGTTTTATGTCACACTTTCTATGGTTAGAAGAGATATAAACAGGAGCTTTATAAATGAAAGGACAAAAATATTCAAAGAGCAAAACTAACATGTCTGGTGGAATAAATATTAATTTTAAATTCCCTGCATTATAACAACATTCGTTGTTATTTTAAATGGAAAAAAAACCAACCCAACAAACCAAAAACAACAAACAAAATGATATCAACACACAGTGAGGTGGAATGAAGGTCATTGTGATATTTAGCTAAACAAACAGGCAAAATCTTGGTTTTTGGAGGAAACAAGTCATGAGATGAAAGCAATGCAGACTTTCCCTTACATAAGGAATTAATACCTATGTACATAATAATTTAATTCATTAACATTGTTTATTTCATTAGCAGCTGTTTAGATTTCAGAGATTTTTTTTGTTGCTGTTTGATAATTTTTTTTATAGTTAGTAGGGTTAAATCAATCACTATTTGTATGCGGTTTTTTTTTAAGTATGTGATCAGGAAAGTATAAACTCAATTCTAAAAACCCACAGATTAAAAAAAATAAAATAATTAAAACCTGTTACTTGTTTCTTCTGTATCAAATTTGCCTGGTTTAGAAGTCCAAAAGATGAGTTTGTTTGGTTTTTTTTTGTTTTTGTTTTTTTTCTTTCTAAACGGTATGCTTTGAAAAGGAGATAAAATCTATTGTCTGAAGAGCAAGTCTCTGCTCTTTTTACTTTGAAAAGTGTCACTAGAACCAAAGATTGCAGAATTGGAATTCAGTTGACAGTTTTGTTAATAGTGCAGAACAGGAAATAATGGGAAAGNCCACATATCCTACTTAAAGAGACATAACAACAGTCTTTACAATGAAAAACATAAATACCTTCTCAGAGGAATGTATTTATTTCCCAGGGTGGTAACTACTCAAGAAGATATAAACCATGACCTTATAGTTAAACCCTGCATGGGAAGCTGTTACACACANGGAGGTTCTCTGTAGTTATAACATGCTGAGCAGTCATCTAGAGTCATCCTGGAAATCTTTGAAAAGTCTGGAGTTTTCAAGCAGATTCACTAAAAAAATAAGTCTTACTTTAAGATCTGGTTTAAAATTATCACAATCATTTGGAAAACTGCAATGAAATCTAGAGTTTGGTGATACTTTAGATATAATAGCATCTTAACTAGTGATGATTAATAAAAAATATTTCAGAAAATATCAAATATGAAATACAATTAGGAAGAACACATTTCTTGAACTCTAAAGATATCAATATTTGTAATTTTTTAAATATTTAGTTTAAAATGTATCATAATTTGGAAGATTATGTAGTATATAATATTGTAATCTTTAAAGCATAGGCTGGACAACAAAAAAAACCCACTCTCACCTCACTAGTTGGAAACAAACCCACAGTTTTTATTACTTCTTTTTTTTTTTTTTTTTAATAAACCATAGGTAGTAATCCAGCTGTAAATATATCCATCAAGAATCTGTTTATCATCTGACAGTAGCACAAAAACAAATCCTGTTGAGTGGGTTGCCTTTGATTCAATTTAGAGATATATGATTCTTAGTTCCCCTGAAGTCCATTCATCTAGAATTTTGCTCCCCCAGACAACAGAGCTTTGCACATCACCATGACCTCAAGGATTGGAAGCAGTTTGTTTATTCTCTGCAGAGTGCCAACACTTCTGCCTGTGTTTTTATATTTGTGCAGATGCTGTGCTGGGTGGGTGCAATCACTCCTACACATCTGAGATACTCTGTTGTTAATCTGTGCCTTTTCCAGGAGTCTCCAGAGTAAGAACAGTCCAGAAGGGCTTTAGTGTATCTGTTGCTGTTCATCTTCTTGGGTCCATAAAGTCCAGACACACTGAGTCCTGGGGAGTTCTGCTTTCCTTTCTCTATTCAGAGAATAAATTCCTATTTTCTCTATTCAAATTCATATTTCAAATTCATATTTTCTCTATTCTATTCAGGTTACTGGGCTTTGTTGTGTTGGCAGAAAGTAACACAAAATTGCAGAACACATTATGTTTCATCCTACATCTCAACTTTTTCTTTGCTGCAGCAACTCTAGGCCTGTTGGGGGAGGTGGAAGAAGAAAAAAAAAAGAAGAAGAAAAAAAAAGAAACAGATGTTAAGGCTGCAGATAGTAATCAATTGCACACTGTTTTCTTGGCAAGTTGAGGGATAAACCATGTAGAAACGATGGGAATCCTTCCAACCAGGAGCTTCATCTGTTTTAAGGCTGAGCCTTGCAAGGTGCCCAGTCTCCAATGAGCAAATCACTTAAACTCTTTCCCTATGGGAATCCTTGCATGCTTAAACAGTATTAAATACTGTGCTGCATTAGGTAATAACTGAATAAAATTGCCTTCAGAGACTAAATCAAACATGACACGTGGTATTTCTGTGTTTCATGTAGCAAAAATGCTCTGAACCTGTGGATGTCACTGTGTGCACCCAGGCAGAGTGACTTCATGATGCTGCAGATGATTCCTTGTGCAGGATGCATGGGGAAAAGAAGAACCATTTGTGATTCCAGTTGATACTCTTGTTATTTACTAAAAGATAGGAATTTAGTTCTTTTTAGAGTCTATCCCCCATATAGCCCCCCTAAACCAAACAAGACTCCTGTAATTTGGCTTGATTTTGTTTTTCATTGTGTTTTATCATCCAGAGTCATGTATCTCCAGCTCTTTTCTATCTAGAACAAGCAAGATAAAAATAACAAATGTACAGCTAAAGCCACTGATAAGTATTGCTGTGTTCATAAAGTTTCCAGTTGTGTTGATACAAATAGGAGTGTTGATCAACTGGGAAATCCCTGAAGCACCATTTAGTACCCTGGACAGAAAATTTATTTATGTAGATAAATAGCACTCCTTTAATGTGGTAAATGTGTTAGAGAGAAATCTGTGTGGTTTCAGTATTTGTAATGTGAGTATTTCAGGAGCATAAGTACCAGTTTATGCAAATAGCTCCCAAACTCATCACTTTCACCTACCTTAATATTGATATCTATCTTCATTGAAGCTATGCACTGAGTGCACTTCATTAAAGCTAGCAAGCCAAAGGCTGCTCCTTCTCCCTGGGAATTGCCATCTTTTCAATTCAAAAAAACCATTAAATGAGCCTCTTACAGTAAGTCGAGTCTCTGCTTCTCTTCCTCAATGGAGTGTTATTTATTTTTTTTTTATTTTATTCCACATATCCTACTTAAAGAGACATAACAACAGTCTTTACAATGAAAAACATAAATACCTTCTCAGAGGAATGTATTTATTTCCCAGGGTGGTAACTACTCAAGAAGATATAAACCATGACCTTATNTCACTAACAGGAGCCTGATTATATCAATACACTTAAGCCCATACTGAGAGTAGGATGTATGCTAAAGGAAAGGTCAGTATCTTGCTGCACAGAAAAGGATTTCTTTCTAATAGATATTAAAAAAAAATCATGATGTAGTGAGTAATTTAAATCCATTTTTTTTATGATAGAAGCCAGGCACTTCCCTGGCTTAAAAAATCTACTACTGTTCTTGTGTTGTCATGTGTGTGGAAACTGCTCTGAATCTGTATCCATTTCTGTGACTGTGTAATAACACATCAGCAGCTAGAGTTAGAATAAGGTATTTGAGTTTGATTTTTTAACAACTGTTCTTAAATACATGCAAAAATATTCACCAACTGCTTTCTTCTGACTCTCTGCTCAAACCCTAGATGAGAGTTCTTGCACTGCTTCTTAGGTTGACCATATTAAAAATACTGCAAAGAACTGAAAAGACTGAATTGGTGCTTTTGATGTAGATCTGAAACTTTGTCTTAATCTGTGAGGTGGTTTTAAAATAATACCACAATGTTATTCAGTCTGGGTTTTTTTCTTCTGATGTGATTTATCACCTGCAGTCAGACAGATCACTTCAGATATCCTTATGTGCAGGTGAGCACAGAAGCTGCAGCCCAGATACTAACAGCTGAGGAGATGCTGATCTACTCTTCATGTCCTTCCTTCAGGCAGCTATAACCACTCATGAGCACTGGAATGGCTTCTCAGAATCCAGTGAAGCAGAGGGAATTCAGAATTAGGTCCCTGTGGTAACAAGAAGAAGAACAGAGCATAAGACTTGGGGTTCAGAAAAAAAGCTTCTCTCGGAAAAGGTTTTATAGATTAGACTGTGTGAATATTTAAGGCAAGGTTTATTTCATTGATTTCCAGAATTTCAAAGCACAGTACAGCTAATTCTATCATTTATTATACATGTAAGAGTTGTTTTTATCTACTGTAATACTTAATTTTTCTCTTCTGCTGCTCTTTCTCCTTCACCTCTCAGCAACAGTTCTGCCTGAAGATCTCTACGTAATGGTCCACGGGATGGATGCAGGCCCTGGGCACTAAGTGGGGCACTTAGTGGGGGTTCTTATCTCTGTGGAACACTGTCTCAAGTGAGAGAAGACTGTTGCTCTTCCTCAGTCTTTTTAATGATAGATATGCAGTTGGATGTTTTCAGCACTTTTATACCTGCTCTTCATCCTTAGCAGGAATCTGTCTTCAGCCTTAGGGACTGTTATCAGTGTAGGGCATATGTTCATCTTTTTCATTTTATTTACCAAAACCCTAGGATCATGGGCTCTGTTTTATCTAAAATAAAATAAATATAGAACTATGTCTGCTGTGTATACACGTTATAGGCCAGTGGGCTGAGATTTGGGAAAACTGTTGCTCAATTATTTAACTGGTTTATCTTGGGCTTGTGAAGCTGAGTGAAGGTGTCTTCAGAGGAGGTAAGGTTTTTCCCTATTTATTTGCAGTTACCTTTATCACATGAGTTTGTTAAGTCCCAGGATGGAGCTGAACTCAGAATCCTGATTTTTTATTCCCCCTTGATTCATTCTTACTGTTCCTTCCACACAGTTACATAGAGGGGATGGCCATGAAGTTCAGAAACTCCATGAACTATTTTGTAAAGTTTTGCATCACATTTTTACTTTCTTTACTAGTTGCCATAAGACGGAATTGTCTGAATGAAGAAAACCTTTCTCTTTTACACTTCTGTGAGCACTTGAGCCCAAATATTTAAACAGCTTGCAGATTCACTTGCAGTAGCTCTCATTCAGCTATCATGTTGTATTACATTTTTCTGATCAGCTGAGTACATAAGAAAATAATAATAAGAATAATTTTATGGCTTCAGTGGAATTAGTTCTTATAAATCAAGCCTAACACATATGGTTTAGAAATGTGGATATCCTACAAGTGACTGTCTCTGGTATTAGAGGTAGAAAGATTACAGAAGGACTGACTTATTGGACATATAATATTCATAGAATCACAGAAACATAGGATGGGTTGGGTTGGAAGGGACCTTTAAAGGTCACCTAGTCCAAGCTGATGCAGTAAGCAGAGACACCTTCAACTAGATTGGGTTGCTCAGAGCGACATCCAGCCTTACCAGGAATGTTTCCAGGGTCATCTCACCAGCCTAGGATTATTGTTCTCATCTTTCATGTAGGACCCTTTAAGTATTGAAAAGCTACAGTAAGCTCCCTCTCTGATTGGACCTATTTTTTAAACTACTTGATCAGGCAAAGAAGTTGTGTGTGAAAGAACTTACTGAGTTGCATAATTGTCATTGGTTGGTAATATTGCTAAAAATACATATAAAATGTGAGGTTGTACATGTACATGTGTACTACTTAAACTGTAAATACTTGATAAAGATATAAATATTTTTCTTGGGCTTCAGTTAGCGTCACAGATTAAGCACACAATAAGTAACTAGAAATAGTAATTCTTAGAAGAGTTAAAGGGAATATTTCTGAAAAAAACCAACATCATCCAGGACCTCATTCCTGCCTCCTACAAGCATCTGGAAGTAGCCTTGCAATCAGAGGCTCTAATTGTCATGGGGGACTTTAACTACCTGGACATTTGTTGGGAAAACAACACAGCCAGACCCAGTCAGTCCAATAGGTTCCTCCAGATCATTGATGAGAACTTCCTAATGCTGGTGTTGAAGGAGCCTAGTGACTGAGGACAGAGAGCAGGCTGAGTTACTGAATGCCACATTTTCCTCAGTCTTTATTACTAAAGCCAACTACCAGGAGTCCCAGGTCTCCAAGACCACAGATGAAGTCTGGAGGGAGGAAGTTCTTTCCTCAGTTGAAGAGGTTTGGGTTAGAGACCAATTGAGCAGACTGGTCATCTACAAATCTATGGACCCTGGTGGGATACACCCACGAGTGCTGAGGGAGATGGCAGAGGTCATTGCCAGGACACTCTCCATAACCTTTGAAAGGTCCTGGAGAACAGGAGAGGAGCCTGAGGACTGGAGAAAGGCCAATGTCATCCTAATCTTCAAAAAGGGCAAAAAGGAGGACCCAGGTAACTACAGGCCCGTCAGCCTCACCTCCATCCCTGGAAAGATGATGGAACAGCTTGTCCTTGCTGCCATCTCTAAGCATCTGGAGGAAAGGAGGCTTATCACAAGTAGTCAGCTTGGATTCCATAAGGGGAAGTCATGCTTGTCNGGTTATCACTGTTTCAGTATCAGTGGATATGGAATTGAAAGGAAATACCTACTCAATGCTGTTTTATTAGGGAATTCGAGAGGATTTTTATCTGACCCTGAGTGTTGGTTCAAGGAAGACAGAAGAGATATATTATGAGAAAAACTAGCCCTGAGACAATAATTTACCTGAGTCTGACCTGAGGCACAGAGTTGGTATGTGAAACATGCATTTTGCAGACTTACCTGTCAATGTTAGATTTTTGGAAGCTAATATATTTTTCTGATTACATTAATTGGGCCCTGTTAGAATCCCTATTCAAGAAAGGCCTTAAATATGAACATATTAACCTATTTTAGCACTTTCTTTAATTGGGACACAGGAAGTGACTCTTTTCGGTTCTATTTAGATGATGGAGAAATATGCAAAAACTTTCTTGTTAAAGACAGTAAAATAGTTGTCTGAAAGACTGTCTTTGAAATTAGAATATTAAATATAAACCCTGTTATTACTATAAAGCAAGAACTAACAGCCAGTCTAGTCTCTAGATTCATGTTGATCCTGCAACTTGGGAAAGGCACTTCACTAACTGCACTACTGCTCCTGTAAACACTAAACAATTTCCTCAAATTGTATTATCACTTAATATCTGGCACCAGAGATTGTGATTATCACTCCTGAAAACACTTTGAACCTTATCAAAGAGTATGTCTAGTCCACTGGCTTTGGAAGGAAATATTACAAGCTATGCTCACTGAATCCAGTCTAATCCAAATANTACTGTTCCTTCCACACAGTTACATAGAGGGGATGGCCATGAAGTTCAGAAACTCCATGAACTATTTTGTAAAGTTTTGCATCACATTTTTACTTTCTTTACTAGTTGCCATAAGACGGAATTGTCTGAATGAAGAAAACCTTTCTCTTTTACACTTCTGTGAGCACTTGAGCCCAAATATTTAAACAGCTTGCAGATTCACTTGCAGTAGCTCTCATTCAGCTATCATGTTGTATTACATTTTTCTGATCAGCTGAGTACATAAGAAAATAATAATAAGAATAATTTTATGGCTTCAGTGGAATTAGTTCTTATAAATCAAGCCTAACACATATGGTTTAGAAATGTGGATATCCTACAAGTGACTGTCTCTGGTATTAGAGGTAGAAAGATTACAGAAGGACTGACTTATTGGACATATAATATTCATAGAATCACAGAAACATAGGATGGGTTGGGTTGGAAGGGACCTTTAAAGGTCACCTAGTCCAAGCTGATGCAGTAAGCAGAGACACCTTCAACTAGATTGGGTTGCTCAGAGCGACATCCAGCCTTACCAGGAATGTTTCCAGGGTCATCTCACCAGCCTAGGATTATTGTTCTCATCTTTCATGTAGGACCCTTTAAGTATTGAAAAGCTACAGTAAGCTCCCTCTCTGATTGGACCTATTTTTTAAACTACTTGATCAGGCAAAGAAGTTGTGTGTGAAAGAACTTACTGAGTTGCATAATTGTCATTGGTTGGTAATATTGCTAAAAATACATATAAAATGTGAGGTTGTACATGTACATGTGTACTACTTAAACTGTAAATACTTGATAAAGATATAAATATTTTTCTTGGGCTTCAGTTAGCGTCACAGATTAAGCACACAATAAGTAACTAGAAATAGTAATTCTTAGAAGAGTTAAAGGGAATATTTCTGAAAAAAACCAACATCATCCAGGACCTCATTCCTGCCTCCTACAAGCATCTGGAAGTAGCCTTGCAATCAGAGGCTCTAATTGTCATGGGGGACTTTAACTACCTGGACATTTGTTGGGAAAACAACACAGCCAGACCCAGTCAGTCCAATAGGTTCCTCCAGATCATTGATGAGAACTTCCTAATGCTGGTGTTGAAGGAGCCTAGTGACTGAGGACAGAGAGCAGGCTGAGTTACTGAATGCCACATTTTCCTCAGTCTTTATTACTAAAGCCAACTACCAGGAGTCCCAGGTCTCCAAGACCACAGATGAAGTCTGGAGGGAGGAAGTTCTTTCCTCAGTTGAAGAGGTTTGGGTTAGAGACCAATTGAGCAGACTGGTCATCTACAAATCTATGGACCCTGGTGGGATACACCCACGAGTGCTGAGGGAGATGGCAGAGGTCATTGCCAGGACNGGATTGAGTGATTGTGCAGTGAGGTGGATTGGGAAGTGGCTGAAGGACAGAGCCCAGAGAGTTGTGGTCAGTGGAGCAGAGTCTGGCTGGAGGCCTGTGACTAGAGTCATCCCCCCAAGGGTCAGTGCTGGGTCCAATATTATTCAATTATCACCATTTCAGTTTTTTAGGTTCTAGGTGAATGGTTTATTTGTCCTCTGAGCTCATGTTGTATTGGCAAATATAGTATATAGTTTTTATTCTTTTCTGCAAAGAGCTTTTTAGGCAGTTTTCCTGTGCAAGGAAGACAGAAGAGATATATTATGAGAAAAACTAGCCCTGAGACAATAATTTACCTGAGTCTGACCTGAGGCACAGAGTTGGTATGTGAAACATGCATTTTGCAGACTTACCTGTCAATGTTAGATTTTTGGAAGCTAATATATTTTTCTGATTACATTAATTGGGCCCTGTTAGAATCCCTATTCAAGAAAGGCCTTAAATATGAACATATTAACCTATTTTAGCACTTTCTTTAATTGGGACACAGGAAGTGACTCTTTTCGGTTCTATTTAGATGATGGAGAAATATGCAAAAACTTTCTTGTTAAAGACAGTAAAATAGTTGTCTGAAAGACTGTCTTTGAAATTAGAATATTAAATATAAACCCTGTTATTACTATAAAGCAAGAACTAACAGCCAGTCTAGTCTCTAGATTCATGTTGATCCTGCAACTTGGGAAAGGCACTTCACTAACTGCACTACTGCTCCTGTAAACACTAAACAATTTCCTCAAATTGTATTATCACTTAATATCTGGCACCAGAGATTGTGATTATCACTCCTGAAAACACTTTGAACCTTATCAAAGAGTATGTCTAGTCCACTGGCTTTGGAAGGAAATATTACAAGCTATGCTCACTGAATCCAGTCTAATCCAAATAATTTGAATGCAAAGAAGCTGAAAGCCTGAAAAAAAAAAAAAGTTTAAATATAATTAAGTTTCGTTGAAGATTTCTGTTCCATCTTGTCCATCATGCCCTGTCACAGACTAGCCAATATTTAATGAGTTCATTCAGTCCTTTACCTTCTCTTCCATGATGTCTGAGTTTCCATTT
>VYZU01005038.1:0-66066 GCA_013401355.1 Ceyx cyanopectus
ATTGCCTCTTGTCCTAACACTGCTGTTTGAGCTTTTTGCCAGTTGAAGGCAAGCAAGCTAGGTGAGCTCAAATCTAGCTAGTGAACTGTAGAGGAGGACCACGCTATATTTAGAAATAGTAAAATTAACAGTGGACATAAGAATTAATTATGTGTAGAAACTTTTTCCTCTTGGTAGACTATACATACCTGTTGCTAATTAGACAACTCATTGAACAAATGGATATGAAAGTTCTTTCTTCTCTAAGTGCTGTCATTAATACACATCAGCAGAATAAGGACACAGCAAATGAGTGAGTTCATATAGCATCATGTTCCACAAAAAAAAAGGGAAAAAAAGTCAGAAGACTGCTACAGAGGCAGCAGGAGCATTTCTGTTTGCCTTAAAGAACTGCCTCAAACAGTGTGTTTGCCATTATTCTGATGATTAGTAGGTAAAAAAATAATACCTGGTGATGTCACTTCTGCTTCTAGTCCCTTATTTAATGTAAAAATTACATTAAATTACATTACTATCACATGAAGTGTAAACAAATGATAGGAATGATGCTTGTGCATGTGATTTTTCATCAACACTGGCATGACTGGCTGTGGCTTCTGGCTTGGACAAGGCTGGCAAGAGTAACAACTTAAAACATAAGTGGCTTTGCTGAAAAGGGCAAAAAATATACTTACTCTAGAAAAAAGAGTAATTATAGTAAGTTTGCCAGGCGAGCAGAGAAGAGCTGGGATGGCCTTGGGGCAAGCTCAGAACCTTGTTTCCTCCTTACCTCGCTCCCAAATTTAATCTTTCTGCACACATTAAATGCTCTGACAGAGAGCAGAATGAATTATGTGGCACTTTTATCTTCCTTACAACAAAACCCTGTGCTAGTCTGGGGGTGTGGGATGAGCTGCTGGGCAGGTCACTAACACACTGAACCGTGACAGGGGGAAATTTTGCAGCAGGCAATTTAATCAGAATGAATGTATATTTTGTAACATAAACAGTGAGTGCCAATAGCCCCCTTGTTCTCCAGAGCAGCCACTGCACTCCACAAATTCCTTTGATGTTACAGCTTAGTTCCTTTCCTGGAAATGCTCTGGTTTACACTGCAGTTCTGACAATGCTCATCATTCACTTCCACTAAATGAATGTTATGTAAAGCAGAGAAATCAGAGGTGCAGGCTGGATGGAAAGACTATGGGAAAGGCTCCTTGCTTTTGGGATTATATTCTTGAATAATGTAATTGTAAAAAAAAAAAAAAAGGGCAATTAAACATCTGTAAAGAGACCAGATTATTTACTAGACTCTAGCAAAGGAAGATCTCTCTGATTTTCTGAGTTTTCACATTAGCCAGTCTTCACAGGGTTAAGTAGGAGTAATGCTGTGGGGATGCTGTTAAATTGCCTCTTTGTTTACAAGTCACTTTGGTTAATGGCATGAAGAGACTCCATTTGCTTCAGAAAAAAAAAACGGAAAGATAAAATGACAACAAAAACCTATTTGTCTAACAACAGCTCCCTGAACAGTAGTAAAGATTGTACTAGGTTATTAAATAATAGATGAAAAACAAACATTTTTAAAGTGTGCATCACAATGGGTGGGGAAAAAGTCATACTAGGTAGCATCTTTTATTGCTTTATTTGGGGCTTGTGTGAATTGTGCCTCAAAACCCTGAGGACTTGGAGCAGTAAGTGATCTTAAGTTCCAGGTTGTCACAGGTATACCCACAGGTCTTAGATTTCATGGCAGCACTTTCACTCATTCACCTCAAGCTAACCTCTAAAATTCATATGTGACCTCATTTATCCAAACTGCCATCAGAAGTAAAGTGGCAGATTTACAGTGTGAGAGGGAGTGACTTCATAGGAAGAAAGACAGCTGCTGGAGACAGTGTTATTTATTTGTTCATCATTAATGGCCCAGTTGGCATTTTGTAAAGCACACTGGAAGGAATTTCCTCTGCCTCAAGGGCTAAAAAGGAAAAAAAATACCATATACTGAATTCAGTGAATGACTCAGAGGATGGTTGTATTTTAGAGCATGGCTTGGTCCATTTCTCCTTTTCTTTCTGTTTTTTGACATAGGTACCTGACCTTATGTGTACCTTTATACCTTCCCTTGAGAGGCACAACAGGGGCACCCCTCCTTACTACAGAATACTCACCACTGTTTTTCAGGAGGAGCTCCCTAGGTGCAGTGCTTGGACTGTTTCTAGCCTCCCTGACATAGAATCTGAATTTTCAAATACAGGCACACACCACACAAACAGGACTCCATCTTCTACATTTGCTGTCATTGAGAACATATGCTAATGAGAACATGCAATAATGAAAACACTGGCTATTAATTGGAATACCACCAAAAAAGCCCCTCCATTTCTGCTCCTGCTTTCCTACTTTAAATGCAGCTGATGAGTGTGACCTATTGTGGCATATTTAAATACGTTGTAGACATCACTGGTTTTTAGTTTTCCACTGTCCCATGGATAAGAAAGGCTGTGATTCCCCACAGCCTTCAGAACTCACCTGCCCACCTCCTCTCCAAACACAGATTAGAGACACGAGTGGTGTGCCCTCACAAAGTCAGCAAACACTGCCTGTGTCAGGTCCCAGCTAATGTGAGATTTGCTGTGTTGGTTCAGGGCAGTGTTGAGGGGAATAAAACAGGACCAGGATTTTTGGTGCCTCTGTTATCATGTGCAGTCAGCCTCAAACATCCCCCACCCAACTCCCCAGCTCCATCACATACATCATTACCTTATGGACTGTCCTGTAGAGCTGGGTACACAGTATGATATTTATAAAAGGCAAAATTGATTTTTCCTCACCCAACTCTCCAACTCCATCACATACACCATTACCTTATGGACTGTCCTGTAGAGCTGGGTACACAATATGATATTTATCAAAGGCAGAATTGATTTAGCCCCTCTCTCCAGCTTTCTCTTCACCTATATGCAGCAGAGTTCTCTGGAAGGGGTGCAGGGAGAGTGAGACATGAAACCACGAAGAAATGCAGCTCTTTAAGCTGAGCTTACAGCTAAGCCTTGATGCATACACTCAAGCATATTACACAGTCTATAACAAAAGCTATTAAAGCTATTTAACTCCACACTGTTCTAAACCAAATCTGGTTTGCTTTGCTTATGCTACATTAATAATTGGTTTGGTAGTGGAGAAAAGTCTAGCTAAACTCAAACCTCTCTAGTACATCTTTAAAGGATCATCTTTGACTTGTGGGGATGATTTTTAAGATAATTTGGCCTCATGAGGTTTAATAATCCACTTTCCAGTACATCTCACAGACATTGACTCTCTTCCTGCTTCAGCACCTTCTCTGAGCAGCACAGTCAGCACTGCCATGGCTTTCTGGCCCTGTTGCAGTCTCTTTGCTGGTTGTTAATGCTGCTTTCTTTATGAGAGCACCATAAAAGAGTACAAACCAGCTATAAAATAGGCCTCTGCCAAGGCCTCTCCTCTTCACAGTAAAAACCAGCCATTAAGTTTCTGAATCCAGCTGGTGCTATTTCAGGTGTTACCTGAAAAAGAAGTACAGCTGCAAATTGGAAAACTAAAATCCTGACCTACTTTGTTTCCAAGGATATTGCTGCTGATTGCAATGGAATCAGGGCTTCTTATTGGTGGTTTTTAAGGTATGAAAGTGTTTTGATTGCAGGAAGAACATATTTATCCTAACATCTTGCTTGAAGCATGATATATTTAGCTGTTCCTGGTTGCACCAGCACCATCATGTCTAGTTAAGCCCAACTACATCATTACATTTGGCAATTTCCACTTCTTTACTAGAAGATCCTGCAAGTACTGGGATGACGGACATTCACCCTTCTACCTGCTCAGCATCACTGCTGCACCCTGCAGTCATCTCTCAGTCTCCCACAGGCCAGCTTGGCACTTGGTGATGATGTTCCATCAGCAGTGTGCCCATGCATAATGCTCACATTTGTCATGTGTTGGTTGCATGGCTATTTCTGCTACTTTAATTAAGTAGCAATTAAGATGAAGGATATTGTTTCTCCACATGCTATTTCAATAGTAATTTCTGATGGTGTTCTCCTTTGGGAAACAAGCCATCTTGTCTCAGTATGACTTCATTGTGTGGATAATTCTGAATCATCAGGGCTGGTGAATATGATTGTAGATGGCCATAATTATTTTTCCTTGATGATATGTTTTATTGAGTTAGTTTTTGTCAACAGAACAGTGATCAGAACTCTCATGCTACTTGGACTTCAACATAACATAAAGCAGGGCAGGCAATAGAAAAGATCTCTCTTGGTTTCTTTCTCCTAACACCACTTTCTTGCATCATGAAAATTAGGAATGGGGAGACAGTAAAACTGGAAAGAATTCAGGGAATGTTGAATTTTTTTCTTCACTGGTCTTTTGATGTTACAAAGGCATTCTCAGTCTGCACCAGTGGTATATTCTCTCACTTGCTGCTTTTATCTGTGCTGACATCCAGGTCAAACTGACAGCTCAACTCCTGTTGTCTTCCTTCACTTCCTTATTTCTTGTCTTTCCCCCAAAGGTCTCTGCTGCTCTGCTTTGCAGAATTCCTCTTCCATCACCTTTCCTCTGATGTATGTAGTAGTATTATAAATGTTCTTCTTTGTATTTATTGAACTAGAAGATTCAGCTCACCTGGCTTGCCATATAACATTAGGTATCTAGTTTAAACCAGTTGCCCAGGCTGCTGTGGTCAATGGAGAGAGATAATTACCTCCAGAGGCAGATTCATCCTCTCCAAAGATAAGAGCAGAATTAATTTGCCTGAATGTGGGTGCTTCTACAAGTAAAAATGCCCTCAGATATCCAAGGGTACATCTGCAGCAGTATGAAATTTGTGTCAGGAGTACACTTTGGAAGCAAATCTTCTGGTTGTTTCCATGTGCTGTGCTTTGGGTCACATTTCAGAGAACATGAACTTTCAGAGGAAACTGAAAAGAAAGGTAATCTCTAGAGTGCATTTAAATTGTTTCCAACCCTAACATGGTCATGAAACCAGATTTGAGTTAAAACCAGTGTGATGTCATCTCCATGGATGTGTCAGCTAGGACACACAACCTGTCAAAACCATTGCCCTCCTGGAATGGCAACTGGAGGCCACAGAACCCAGTATGGCACTAAGAGCATATGGTACCCACTGGAAGATAGGTAACATAAACTGTGTGTTGGTGCCTTTCCCTTGAAAAGGGAGAAATCCAGCACAGTTAGTTGTGTAATTTATAGATGGCTGAAATCACAGGAGGTGAAGCCCATTCCTTGTCAGAAGTTAACTGCCTGAGTTTAAAATTATGACTTAAAAAGCAGAAATTGCTGTAGAAGACTTTAGGCATTTCTGTACTCCTCAGAAACATCTTACATAAGCATCTTCTGCTCCTGCAGCTGCCTAGGGGCACCACCACTGGGCTGAATAGATAAGAACATCATCATTTGTCTACTACTGCCCAAGGCCATCTGGGATTCACAGGATAGGTAGCCCCAAACATGGGTCTTTTAAGGGCCATGTAGTCTGAGCACATCTACCAGACTCAGCATGAAATGCAGGACAGTCTTAGCTGCTGCCATTCCAGCCATCACTGGAAGATACCCTTTTGTATCTGTCCTACATGCCTGCAAGAAATGTGGGTAGCACCCCACAAAGGATGAATGGCAAAGGTGCTGGTTTAATGCTCTCCTTGCCACTCTCTACAGCATCCCTTCAGGTAGTTGTAGAAAGCAGTGAGGTCTCCCCTCAGCCACTCCTCACAGGACTTAATTCTCCAAGCCTTCAGTAAAATAAAATAGTCTAACAAATAATTCTAATTAAAAAGGTAACATCTTGTTAAATAAGAAAAGCCACACTCCTCATGCTGTTTACTTCCCAAAGTATAGAGGAGTATCCAGTGAGATTCCCAGAGAGGCTCAGATCCTGGTGTCTACCTCCAGTGGTGCTAACAGGGAACTGGGCCATAAACAGTCTGCAAAATCTGAATAGCAGAGCAGCAAAGAAAATCTGGAGAAGAACAGGAGGTTGAGTCAGGGTTTCTGGGAAGTAATCTGAGCTTTCTAGAATTCTGTTCAAACCAGCTGAAGATTTTTTTTTTCTCACATATATTTAAAATAATCTATAAATGATATGAAAGCACTCCGATGATCATAAACTGTTTCTGCTGGTGCTGATACTTGGCAAAGGGGCAGGATTTAGGTTAGCTCAGTAGTAGTTATTTTATTGACTTTTGGCTACAATATTAAGGTTCACTCCTTCATTTATTTATTTATTTATTTTTGTAATTTTGCAATACACTTCAGACCTGTGAGTAATTCTTATTTTGAATATCAAGTAACAAAATAGAATGACCTGCGTGATCAGCCTGAGCGGTGAGGCAGGCACTGTCCATTTTACAATGATTTCACTGCTTAGCAAGCTTTAATGTGCACAGCCCATGCAGCAGATGTGTTAATGTTACTTTGGCCACTGGTGTGGATTTGGCCATTTTACTATTTCTTTACCTTTTTTCCCATAGTTCAAACTTTCCTATAAAGGTTTCTTTTAAATGATATTTAAAACTGTTCAGGAGATAAATACTGCTTCCCTTTAGCAATATTCTGTTAGCAGATCCTAGTCCATTGAAGAGCTGCAGAGGGAACAGACAGACCCTGAACACAGGGAAGGTGGTGCCTCTCCTGAGCTGGCCCTGCAGCCTCTCCTAGGACATTCAGCAATCTGGCACTGTTCTGCTTTTGTTCTTCCTCTCATTCCCATGTGGCCTAGCTATGTGGAGAAGAAGCTGCCTCTTTTGTGTTTCTATCATTGACTCACCCCAGTTCTAGTCGTTGCTGGAAGGCAGGCAAAGAAGTTACACCAAACAGCTCTGTTAGTGCTGGCATGGCACTGGGCATGGCAAGGGCAGCATTGCTCCACAACCCACAGCCTGAAAGCTGACACAGGGGAGGCTGGGAGAGTACCCTGAGAAATGAACCTCCTGTGCAGGCCCTGTATAGGTAACCACTGTGCTGTAATCCAGGGCTGCTTGGTCCCCTCTTTCACTGAGAGCAGCACAGTTGCCATGTCTGTGCTCATTGCAGGAGCAATTGTGTGTTGTGTACCTGGTTGCTAAGATGAGTGAAGCAATCAGCACTGTGTGACACTGAAGAGGACATTGATGGTACTGTAGAGGTGTTAGAAGACAGGTGTGGTTGATTCTGCCTCCTTTCAAATACAGTCTTTTCAGAGCAGCACAAGATTTTTTATCCACTGGAGCACCTGTCTGGAAGCACTTAAAGTCCCCTTGCAAGATGCAGCATGTGTGTTCAGTATGGATCATAAAGAGGAGAGGCAGGGCAAGAGAGCAGGATAGTAAGGAGAGGGATGATTTGCAGAAGCTACTTTGCTCCCTCAGTTATTTGTTATCAATAAAAGCTCTCAATGGGTTTAAGAGACAGTAACTGGAAGAGGAGATTGAGTACTCTAAGTGCTGATCTAGATGAGCTACCATCTTCATCCTCTGCAATTTCTCTGCAGATTGAAGGATCACTCTTCTCTTGGAAAAGCTTTTGACTTTCTGTTTATGATTTTGTTCAGAATTGCCACACTGCAAAAAAAAATGGAAGCCATCAGTTCTGGGTTTATGGAATCCACATCTATAATGAAGTGTAACCATTTGCCTGTTCTTGATTTCAGCAAAAGCTTTGGAGCCTGTAATTCAACTAATCCACATTTTTAAACAGCAATACTGAATTAGGCTTCTTCTCAGTTTGGCACCTGTCTTGGCAAGATACCTGAAAATTGGTTTCTCAGGTCTTTTTAGAGATGTCATAAGGGTGTTTTCAGAGCTGGTGAATTGGTGTGTTCTGATGCATGGACTTGGGAGGGAAACCCTGGTCAGCTGCCTTGCAGAGGAGTTGGCTTCCAGCACTGACTCTTGCCACTGGCTTGTTTGCTGCTGTGGACAGTCACCTGATGACTGTCACTCCATTTCCCACCTTTAAAACAGGGATGATGATTTTTGTTTCCTTTGTAAATGCTTGGAGATCCACTTTATACCACAGCAAACATTAATTACAGTAGCCATGTATTTTACTCTTCAAGCCAGAGAAAACACCTGTGAACCCTGTGACCAGTGGGGATTGTTCAGAGATTACACAGAATTAGTAGCTGGGAGAGAGTGGCTTCCACAGGTATCCCAGGCTCACTGAGCTGTGCCACTGCTGCCAGCACCCATGGCAGTGTGGAGCTCAGCAGGTGCTGGGGGTGCCCCAAGCTCAGTGCTGGGCACACACTGAGCTCCATATCAGTGCCAGTATCTCCCCTGGTGGATTTGAGGCTGTCTGCACAGGCAGCCGTCAGGCTGTGACTGCAGTATAAAAATACACCCTACAGGAGACCACACGCGGCCAGAGCTTAAGGGAAAGCATCTTAGTTACATTTGCAACCAAGGACGAGCTGCTGTCATCATTTCACATTTACCCTTGGATTATCATTCTTCATCCTCTGCAAGTACAGCCCTGCTCTCGACGTAAGGGAAGTTCTGTTTCTCCTCTTCACCCACCATGAATAGTGTTTGAGAGTAGGGCATGCTAAAAATAGACATTTTAATGCCTCCTTTTTCATTTTACTTGCAACTTTTTCCATACATAGCCATCACCTGCCTTTTGTTCTGATCCAAAATGTGGAGGAAGCTCAGCCATGGTGACAGTAATACTGAGAAGCAGGGAGCATGGCTCTGTTTGAGAGGGAAATCGAGGCAGAGGGTAGCTTGTCTGCCACGGACTGAACAGAGTCGAGGTGGGAGAACTGGCTCTCTGCATTTTATTTCCCACAGGGAAGTGCTGTTGGACCACAAGGACTGTAGCAATTAATCAACTCACCAACTACCCATTGCATACTAATCCATTTTTCTGCCACGTCCACTGTTTTTGTACACCTTATACTAATATTTGTAAGAGAAGTCTTAAGTACACTCTAAAATGACACAGCAAATTAATAATAAACTAAATAATTCAGTGCTCTATAAATTGTATAGAACAAGGATCCTCCCAGGGAGGTATCAGATAAATAAAACATGGGTTAGAAGTGACTCTGAATGATGGTATTGTGAGAAAGGCATCTCAAAAAATAAAGGAGTAATGATCACATCCTTTTTTGTTTGGTAGTCTTCCTTTCTTAATCTGTTTCAAATGTTTGCCTCTAAATTCAGAGACTGATGGGAAAGGTATAGATTGCAGAGATCTGTTCTGAAGTCTTGCTGGCTATGCCGAGCATCAATTCATTTGGCAAAATATTCTCCCAGCAAACAGTTTGTGCCAGTTCAACGCTGTTTGATGGCTGATGCCTCAAAGATCTATTCTGAGTACAGAAAGGAGCCACATGATTCATTCAGCTTGTGCATATCTATTTTATCTGGATGGAAGGATTATATGTGCGGAGATAAAGGTTTGTTAAGCAAAGTCTCATTAATCACTCTGTCCGGAAACGTAGCCTTTGCAGAGCATGCTGTAATTTACATTGCTCTGGCTATGCCTTGCCAGTGCTGCTGGTGAGAAATAACAAACCTGGATTTAGGAAAAGGACAGGTTTAAGGCTAAAATAATTCCATCTGCAAACTGTGAGAATGCTACAGAATCCTGTCGCCTGCGCTCGTTCAACGGAGAACACTGTATTTGTAATAAATTCCTTTTGCTCTGGATGAGTTCTGCATTTTCAATGAGGTTAACTTGGCAACATTCGAGTTGATTTTAATAAAAATAGCTGCTTTGAGGACAGGGAGCTGAGGTTGCCAAATTTACAGCTGCCTTGCACAATTACTCTTACACCTCCTTCAGGGCTACTTAGAACCAGTAAGCAAATTAAGTGTATCGATTGCAATTTTGTTGGACTAACCCTTTTTTCTTAAGGAATAAACTTGATTTCTTTCAGTATGTGTCTGCTCAGAGTGATCTCTTTTCTTTTCAGCCATAACACAAAGACAACATCATGGCTGGATCCACGACTTGCGAAAAAGGCTAAACCTCCAGAAGAGTGCAAAGAAAATGGTAGGTGATTAAGTTTTCCTTGCTGCTCAGAGGGGATTTGCCTTTGTGTGTGTGTCTCGCTCAGTTCTTAGAAAAAACAGGCATTTGGGGGAATGATGAAAGGTGTTTAATTGCTGCTTTGGTTAGAAGCCATAAGTGATACCAGTTCTCAGCGTGCCATGTGTTTCTGCTTTTTATTCCCCTTTCTGATGCTATCCAAAGCTGAGGATCACAAGTGTGTTTTCTCCTGTTGTGTGTGTGACTCCGGGACTGACCCTCTCCCTCATCTCCTACAGAGAACTTTGGTCTGCAGAACAGAATCCCTTTTCAGATTCTGAGCTTTTAATCTACAGGCGATTCAATGCATAAGGGAAACTAGCAGCACCGTGGGAATATGAATATTGTTTGATTGGTATTTAAAGGTACAGTGCTATGCTCTTTGGTAGCCAATTTAAACAAAATAGTGTCTGATAATACAGGGTGTGGGAGGGAGAAAAGAGATCAGTGTCTGTCAGGGATCAAGGATGGATTTGGGGGGTACAGCATTAATGGTTTAAAATGTTAAAAGCCTAAGTGCTGTTAAGGATGCTTGGAGGAGCTGTAGCTGTTGTGCAGGAGAGATGATTGTATCGACAGATTCAGAGAGATCATGCTGAACTATCTTATTCACAGCCTCTAGAATACATTTTTTTTTCACTGGTAAATTTTCAGTAATGAAAATCATTTCATAAAGTCAGAATGTAGTGTAATAGATCTTTTTTCTGAGGTTTGTTTTCATTGTTTTACAGTTCAGTGTCACTTCAGTTGGCTACTTAAGTGCTGATTTCTAAAGACTGCTGCTTATGGTATTATTGTGAGATACAGAGAATTAAATGCAAGCATGCTGTGAGCATTCATTCAAAGCATTTTTTGACTATGTTAAATGTATTAATAGGCTTTTGTATACTTCATGTGATTCATATAGGATTTTCCAAAATGCGTTTATTTGGTTAATAGAAATGCTATGAACAGAAAGTCAACTCAGTGTCATTTTGAGTGATAAAGAGGTCACTGAGGAGTTGCAGGATGTATGAAATGCAGGGTCAGTGGCTTGGTAAAGAATGTTCCTGGGTTTTTTATTTGTAAATGGCTTCATTTTGATAGATTGTTATATTCCAAAAATCCCTTCCTTATTTCAGCAGTAATTCTGACGTTCTCTTCTGACATCAGAAATTACATGTCTGAATGATTTTGTGATGCTTATTCTGGCATTGACAGCACTAACTCCCAGAGTAAATTCTGCAGTGAATACAACAGAAGTGTGTTAGTGAAACAAAACAAGAGCAGTCTGAATTTCTCACATTACTTATATGAAGCTATAGATTTGCCTGCTCTTTAATTAATACTTGTGGAAAAAACAGAAAAAAAATCCACCAGTACCTATGGAGTTGCACAGTTACTTGCTGGAAATGTGTTACCCTTTTTCTGTTAACTGTTTATACAGAGATCACAACAAGCAGGAAAATATCAAGAAAAAAGAATCAAAAAACCAAAGTATCTGAAACAGTTTAAAGTGAAGATCAGTGCATTAAAGAAACAGCATTATTTTGTAGCTATTGACTATGGAATTATTGAATTACTAGAGTATGCTGGGTCATGATGTTCTTTTAAGGGTTGCTCAGCTCATTAATGCAAAGTACTTGAAGTGAAGCATAAAAGACTTTAGGGAGAGATTTTCTGTTCTTACAGAGATTGTTCTTGCAACATCGTCTCTTTCGTGTGGTTTTCACTCCTTCAGAAATGTGGTTTGGGGTTTGTTTTTTTCTGTTCCAATACCTGCAGAAAAAACAGTTCCTAAAGGTCACTGATACGCCTTAAAATAGCTGTGCCTTGCCACTGAGGTCCAGCACCAGGGGCTTGGAGCACACGGGGATTTCAGCTTTCTGGTTAGATTTAGGGTCAGATCAAGGGTTCATGTCACACACATTTCAGCTATGGCTTGCTAAATGTTTTTTATGCCAACCATCTTTTCTGCTACACTTTATGATTTATTCTGTCCTGTTTTACTCAGAGATGTACAATTTTAGAAAGGTATCAGTGTTTAGATAGGAAATGCTACTCACCTTGCTGCTTTATCTCTATCTGCATAAGCTGTGTGTGGCATTGACATTCGTTTTGTCACATCTGAAACTGGTATTGATTCTCTCAGACACATGATGATGTCCTTAGCACCTCTCAGATTCTGCTCTCAGGTTTTCATTCTGAGCAACCCAACTTTTGTGCTCTCCTTTCAGTGCAAATCCTGCCAAATCCTCCTCCCTCGTTGAGCCACCAGCGAGCAGTTTCCACCCCAGGGTCCAGGCAGCTCACGCTGACTTCTGGTGCTCTGGGCTGTGAGCCCCCAGCACTCCAGGCACTTCTCCTCAGCCACTTTCAGCTCCTCAGTGCTCCTTTGCCAGATACAATTTCTGCCTTTTCTCTGCCTTCTGTAACTGCAAATCCCAGTGCTTGCTCATTTCTCTCTGCAAAATCTGAACCAACCTCACAGCACAACCCTCCTCTTGGAAAAATGTTCACATGCCTCTGCCAAGAGATTGACAAGCTCTACCAAGTCAGACTCTGTTTGCCTCTGTGATGTGCACTCTTTCTGTTTGCCTTTAATGACACCAGTGCTCTAAAGCCCTTTTGTAGGTCAGGAGGTTTTAAGGACTGATCTTTATTTCTAACTCTGTCATGGAACTTCTGGGTGAGTTTCAGCAAATTACTTTGACTTCTGCTCTGTCAGATCTGCTTAGATGCAGGTCTTTGAAGCAGGAATTGCCTCTTTCTGTTTGCCTGGTGCTGGAGTTTCATAATAGAATAAGCACAAAATAAGGCAAATCTTCAATAAGAAACTTTTACACATTTCTGACTTCCTCTGAAAAATACTGACTTTATTAAAATAATTTATTAAAAATATTTTCTCTCCTGAAAATATGAATTAAATATTTATGGTATCTGAATTGGAATAAAATATTTCATCATTGGTTATTTATAATATATAAAATATAGTATTTATATTATTAACCAATCAAAATTGGTTAACTAATTTTTATTATACAGTACTACAGAAGTTTTCGTTCTGCACCTTTTTTCCTTTGAGCTAGATTCTTTGTTTGCTACATTTTCTTCGAAGTCACATTGCAGAGCAGACTCACAGGACTTGCATGATTAAAGGTATATTATGTTAGTGGTCTACTAAAAGTCTGTGCTTTGGGAGAGAATATGGAAAAGAATGAAAAGTCCCATGAGGTTGTAAAAAATGTGGTTTAATATTGAAAGGCAGTTTAGCCTTAATGACATAAAATAACTCAGGTTTTAGAAAGTTCATTTTTGGTTAAGAAATGTAGTAATTAAATTTTCCAAATTCTTTAATTCATTTTAGGGAACTTTCCATTCTGCAGAAAAGTGAACATTTACTTCTTTATCCAATTTGGAGATCAAAGAGCTGTTGAAATTTCATGGGATCAGATATGTCAAATTTCACTTACTTAATTACTACAAATTTCCCTTATTTTATTACTAATCTCTCCCAGCCAGCATTCTCCATCACTCTTAACCCTCCCTTTCTTTTTTCCATCAAACTCCTTTCTCCTGTCTCTTAGTTTTCAAATACAAGTAGGCTTAAGTCTATAAATAAAGCTTTGATTTCACCTAGCATTCATCTGTCATCTGTCTTGCCATCTCCTCCACACCCACCAACTTGACTGCAAAACAGAGATGTTTATTTAGGGTGAGCAGAGTTGCCTTTGAGCTTCATTGACTGTGCCTGAGCTCTGCCCTGCCAACGAGGCTGTGTGTGAACACCTAGGTGTAGCCAGACTACTACAGGTGTCTTCATTGTGGCTGAACACCACCCTCCTGCCACATGCTGCCAGGGCAACCCTTCCCCACTCCTCTACTCACAGGCAGCAGCTTTGGTGAGCTTGTTGCCACTCTGCTTCAGCACCTTCTTGAGGCCAGCACCACTGTCCTGCTTGCAGCTGAACAGAACTGGTTCTGCTCATTAATTGGACTCTTCAGCTGTCTTCAGTGACTGCACCTTCTGATGGTGATGGTGTTTTTGTAGCAGCATATGCTTCTGGAAGCGAGAACAGTGGTTGTAGTGACTACCAGGGTGTGCAGAAGGACTCTTGTTGGATTTGTTCCTGTAGAAACCAAGGTCACTCTAAATAACAAGTGCCATGTTGGGGGGCCAGTTAGTAAGAGGTTGATCCTGTGGGGAGCAGTGGGCAGGACAGGTGACCATAACTTACCCAGCAAGGTGTTAGAGCACATCCTGAGTGTAAAGGACTCTGCCTGTGGTTCTGCCTTCCATCTCCACCCGTGTGTTCCTCAATCTGGTCCCATCTGCCTCTGAGTCCAGCCTGGGACCTCCCCAGTGCCTGCTTCACAGCATCAGTGCTGACACTGCCATGACTGCCTCTGAGGGGTTGGGTTTGACATTGGCATTTGTTAGTGTTTGAAACCGGTTGGTTTTATTTACAAATAGCTTTCCACTTGTAAAGATTTTGCAAATTGACACAGAGAATGAGTAAGAAATGGTCTCAAGAGCACTTGGTTTATTTTTTGAGTTCCAATGCTTTCTTTTCTTAATAAAAACAAAAAACAGATGTGAATAAGACTGCTTTATGACACAGTAAGTTTTTTTCATTACTTTTAGGCACACTTTTTCTTATTTAAAAAGAAATGTTGAGCCTTTCTGTCATGATCAAACTGTAGAATGTCTGTCTGCAGACACCTCCTTCCCTTCAGCATGTGCAAGCCAATCTATAGTTCAATTTATGCATAACTCTGCCCTACATTACAACCTAAATCACAAATACAATAAGAAATTGTAGTTGTTTACCTGGTCCTTGGTTGTTGTAGAAAGACATATCAGCCCCTTATGATTTTGTTTGGTAGGTGCATTTGGGCACAGGCATGCTGGCTTTGTGGGTAGAGCCTTCATTACTTCTTAACTCCCTTGTACATATTTTTCCTGGAAACCAAGAAGTGAACTTTGATCCTGGATGGATCCCATTTCTGGCTGGCAGTGCCCACCAAGGGCAACTTGTAGCAGATAAATACTTAATATATACGCACGTTTTCATGTGATGGAAGGCAGTAGAAGCCTTGAATTTGAAACCCAGATTTTTCAGCATTCTGTGGTATAAGGAGGTGTGGGACATTCTGTATGATGAGAGTTTTTAAGCTGTCTTGAGCTTGTGCAGGCCAGACAAGTACCTGCTATGCCTACGGTATGACCCAGAGCAATGTATTTATCTTTGAATCAGCGTCTCAGATAAATTTAGTTGAAAATTAGCAATTGATTCAGACTTAAATGGTGAACAATCAGACAGGATAAACCCAGAAAGTTCACTTCCCCAAGAAACCAAAGTAGGAAGAGATCCCATCCTGAGAAGTGGAGGGGTTTTCTTCACCAAAACAAGGTTTCCTGGTCATGATTGATATCTGGAGCTCAGTGCCAGTTCCATTGTGTGTTAAATTTGTTCCACTATAGTCAAGGGTCTACCAGCAATACTGTTTTAAACCTTGTTTCCAAGGATTCATATCTGCTGTTGGAAATATGCTGAGGTGAGGCTCTTTTTTAGACTTTGTACCAGCATAGCTTAATTCTTTTCTTCAAATGCTGGAATGTTGCTGGTTATTAAATAGGTCACCACATAAAATAATGCTTTTCTGTAGAATGAGACATGGCCATATGCAAAGAGACCTTCATTTCTTTTATTAGCAGTTTGTATGTGCATTTTCTGAGGAAAGCTGAAAAATTGGAGAGAACTTTAGATTCATGTTAATTTACAACATACAACTAAGGTACAGATATATAAGGGCCAGAGAAGTGTCTGTCTCTAATACAGTTGTCAGTCTGTGATCCATGGCAGCAATTATTAAGAATTTAGTTAGTCTGTGTTGGTTTTTATCATTCCTGTTGCCTCAGTTAATAATAAAAAAAAACTGCCAGCCACACTGAAAAAAGTTCCTGCTCTCCTGCTGTCTGTTTCAGAAATACTGAGAATGGGTTTAATGTTTCTTCACAGAAGCTATTTGGAGGCTGATCTCTAAATGCTAGTTAGTATTTTCCATGACAAGTGCAGGACCAGTCTGGATATGTTAAGTGATTTCAAGTGGGAGAGGAAGAGTGATGCACAGTCGTGCCTAGGAAATGGCCAAGGAGGTGCTCTGCCAGTGAAGGGAAAAGCAGAGAATTCCCCATCACAGCTGATGGGGGCTCCAGCACCTGAGAGGGAATCCAGATCCCCATGCTGGGAATGGAGCACAAGATGCCAAGGCAGAAGGGGAGATGGCTGAGGAGAGAACAGAGGAAGGGTTAACCACAAGCTTGCCTCTCACATCTTCATCCTCTCCAGAATTTAGCAAAAATACTGCAGGCTTGGAAGCATCACATGTGTGTAAGAGTCAGTCTGGCTCCTCTGCATCCTGGTGTGAGGATTAGATGTGGGGGGATCTATTTCTACTATTTTAAAACAGAATAACTTTAATACAGCCTGGAAAAGAGACTCTCCTGCGAGTGAGAAACACACGTTGAGTAAACTCCTCTGCCAGGGGGGATGCAGAATATTATGGCAGATTACTCAGTCCAGAGAGAAAACCTGAGAGCAACAAAGAGCATGCCATTGTCCCTGGACATGTTCAACCATCTCCTCTGGCAGGGGTTGGGTTGCCGTGCCAAAGACTCTTTGGCTTTTTCTTTCCCAAGGGCAAGAAAGCAGTGACTGCAGAGTTCAGCTGAGGGTGCCAGGCACAAATGAGTATTTTTTCTGCTAACTTTTGATACTGCTCTGCAAATGCTTTTCAATTCAGACATCAAAACCTTTCCTGTTCCAGGCCTGAGTCACTTCTGAGTAGGGACAGCCCATCATGTGCTCCTGCCTGCTGGCTTTGTGATAGGAACAAATGACTAGGAATTAGGAAGTGGATTGAAAGGCTACCAAATTCATTTCCAGTTTTGACTTAAATCCAGGTGTTTCCAGATGATAAGAATACTGCACCTTTAAATCACAGAGTTTTTACTTAAAATTCTCTTTTGCAGATTATTAATGCAATAGTAAAGTAGCATTTAATGCCATCAGTTCTGTCATGGAGCTGGCATTACTTGTAATAATATTGATCATCATGAATTTTTTTCTTTCATTTAAGTGCCTATTGAACATGTTTTTTTCGGCTTGCATTTCCAATTTTGGGTTAATTAAACTAAAATGAAATCTCGAACTGTCATGACCTTTGGAAGGACATTTTGTGCTGGCAGCATCTTCTAGGTATTAATTGACAGAAAAACCTTTTGGTGCCAAAGTTCTGGGAGTTCAGAAAACGTTTCTCTGGACAACCTGGTTGCAGTGACACAGCTTACACGAGTAATTCTGTTTCATCTGGATAAGATTTGGGACCAATTAGCTGTCCACATGTCCATAGCTTGGCTGCCTACACCCTGGGCATCCTGCTGGCATCTCCCTGGGGAACTCTTGGGTGCTGGGAGTGCTTCCCTGGAGCACCAGTGTGACAGACAGGTCCTTTCAGCTGGAATGGACTCTGCTTTTAGAACCATTACAGTTTCTCAGTCTCAAGCATCCAAGTCCCTGGAGAGTGCTAACCTTCACCTGAAATACAGCTGGGAGCTGCAGGGACTCTGTTTTCCTTGCTTGCTTCCCTTGGCTCTCCCTGCCCACCAGTGTGTGCTGCACCCTGCACCCTGCACCACCTCTGCCCAGGAGGGACCCTGCCAGACACCTCAGCCTTTTCCAGGGTGATAACTGCACCACTGTGGCAGTTCCATGGCTCTTAATGAGGAAAATCAGAGGTTTTCATGGGGATTAGTCAGTATTACAGAAACAGCACTTCAGGTTTCAGTGTCTGAGGAAGGAGGGTCATGTAAACACACCTGCCATGTGGCTGTGAACTCAGTCATTTGTAAACCACTCTGAGATCCTCAGATGAAAAATTTCATACAGATAGGAAGCATTATTTTGGATCTATGGCTCTTTACAGTTTAAGTCTTTATTATATATAACAAATGTTCACTGTAAGGAATGCAGCACGTTCATCAGTGATCCAAGATACAATTAATATTACCTTTTAAAATGGCAGTAAATGTTGACTGTTATGTTGCAAAACGTAGAAATTAGAACTTAATTAGAATTAATTATATACTCTATAATTACTTGTAATTAATTAAAACTTAATTTCAGAATAAAGTGAACACATTTACCAGTGATGGACCTCAAATCAGGCAGCAAACTGGAGCTGACAGGATAGTACATCCTGAGCTAAGGTCCAACTGAAAGATGCTCCAAAGCTACAGGGCTTCAGTTGTCTTCTGGCTCTACTGAACTTCCTCACGTCCCATTTCAGAGAGCATCCCTTTTTCATTTTGCTGCCAAGCTAACTGGCTAAGCTTAAGTAGTTTTCAGCTGGAATGTGTAATGAAATTTAGAAAGGGAGGGATATTTTTTAAACTCATCAAGAGAAACAGGAGCAGAGTTTTAACAACTCACATCCTTAACAAGCTGTAAATTGGATTCCACTCACCACTGAAGCGAGTAGCAAACTTCAGTGGCTGCACAAGGTTGATTCTTGCCACTAAAATGAAACTTTATGTGCTGTGAGAATAGAGGTGGCCTGAAGTATTCCTACAAGGACCATTGAGAGAAATGCTCCAATGTGGGAAATTCTGAAAGAAATTTTTTACACACAGAAAAGAATTCACTACACAATTTAGCACAGATCACACCGAAGGCCTTGGTGCCAATGAGGAACAAAAGGTATAAATCCTCTCTGAAATATGATTTAATCATAGGTAGAAATCAGAGTCCATGATTTTTAATCCTGTGCTCTCTATAGGCTTAATCCTTCAAACCTTGACTTGTAAATGGCAAGGCAGCATGATAGATTTCACAAAGAGGCTCTGGTGGGATTATAGTCATTACAATATGTCCAGCTACCATCATTTTTATTATTTCCCCTCCCTCTGGCTTTTTTATGAAAGTTCTTGGTTTTTAGAGAGACCGTTAATGAAAAAGAAATGGCAATCTTCTCCTTTTAAAAAATTAATCTTCGTAATCACCTCATTTTAAATTTCATCCAGAAGGTCAGCAATTTTATCATATTTAAAACAATTTGCTGTTCTTTGATGGGAAGTTTGCCTTGTCATGCAGACCTGTTGGGTATTTCCTGGCAATCAATTCCAAGCACTTTGCTACCTGACTAGAAAGATAATGACTTGTGATAACACTCATTACTTTTCAGATGCTTTTAAAGGAAGGTTATTTGTGATTTTTTTTCAACATTATTCGATTTTTCTTTGCTTATAATGCAGTACATTTACAGACAACTTAAAGACTAATCCAAACTTCTGTGTGCCTTTAGCAGTTAACTTCACAAATACAGTTACCTCAAGGTTCTTCTTAGTGTTGAATTAATTTCTTATGATTTCCTGGCTTCCATTTTATTTTCATTTATGTAATATGCTTTAAAAACCATCTCAGTCATTTTCCTTCTGTGAGACCTGGGCTTTGGTTGTGAACTCCTCCAAGTGTTGGATTCCATGTTAAAGGGATCTGGAAAATCCTGCCTAAGCACAGATGTCCTGTACTGAAGATTTGACAGATAATGCAGCACTTTAAAAAGCTACTGTCTGTCATGACTAATACCCTCAGACCCAGTGGCAGATAATCACTGCTTGTGGGAGAGAGGGAAAAAAAAGAACTGTGGTAACATTTGAAGGTTTTTGGGAAGTGTGTGTGCTGAAGTGGGAGGAACACAGGCATGCAGTGTGTGGATGGATGGTGGCTAGCACAGAGCAGTTGGGCTTCACAATTCATAGCAGAATGCTTGGGAATAGAATAAATGCCCATGAAAGGTGGAAAGTATAAAAAGCAGTGATGTGGAGAACATGTTGCAAACTACAGCAAATGATTGGGATTTGTGGTGCCTTACAACGTGGGCATTGCAGCACAGAAAGATAGAGGGGAAAGTATCTCTGGCAAGGAGAAAATCCTGCACCTAGTAAAGACAGGAATTGAGGACTGGGGAGGCAAGTGGGTGGATGGGAAATGTTACAATTTGTTTCTTTTAAACATCATCAATGTTTATATGTAATTAAATTCTACAGAATATCCTCTAATGTGTTCTCAAAATAGTAATTTCTGATCCCACATGCAAGTGATGCACGGGATCTTTGTTGTCTCTGCAACTATAAATGAAAAAGCCATGGCCATGCAGAGGGATTCCAGAGAAATGCAGTGTCTGTAGACAAACAGAAAGGAGCCTTACTTACATCTGTACATTGTCAATGCTTCTCTTGGCACTCAGGCCAGATTCTGGTAACTCCTGGGACTGTACAAAGGAGTAACACATTTTTTTCATTGGGTCCCATTCCTTCTGGTGGTGCATGAAGGAGGGGGGAAAAAAAGACCTATCTTGGTGTCAGAACTAATAAAACCAGTGCCAAATGGCAGTTTTGTCTGGGAAATTGTTTGATGTGGGTGACATCTCACTGTGATAACCTGCACCTTCCTGCAGTGGCCCTGCAGTGGCAGGGAAACTGCTCTGCTTGGCTCTGGAGATCACATAGCAGCTGCAGGCTCTTTTTTCTGCATAGTTAAATGGAGTGGACATTGGATTTTCTTTGTTTCAAATGGACAGAGAATTGGTTTAGTTTTAGAAATCTTTATTTCGTCTTTGAAGAATCTGAGAATTGGTTTAGTTGTAGAACTCTTTATTTCATCTTTCAGCTGTGACACCACCATGAAAGATGTGAGTTGCTCTATCCAAAAGTTATGCTATTTTGAGTGGAGAAAGCAAATGGGTAAGGGAGGATTGGATTCATTTTTTTAAACTATCAGGCACCTTTTTCCTCTTTCAATCCCAGCTGGACTTCTCTTATCTATTTTCTCTTAAGTAGTCCATGACTTTCCCTTTCTACAAGAAAAAATTCTGCTTATGGATTTTATAATCACAGAGCACTTACTTGAGGGAGTAAGGTTTTCCCTTGCAGAAAAACACTTCTCTGCAGTTTTTACTCCTCTAAAAAAGCTTGGGTGATCTCAGTTTTCCAATCACAGAAATAGAAACATTCCATCCATATCTGAAAGTCCTGTTCCTTCTGTCCAGAAAGCATCCAGAATAACTGCATCTCACTTTCATCATTAAACAGCTTTAGAGATAGTAGAGCAAGCCCTGGTAGATCCTCATGCTGATGTTCAGCTGCTGAAGTTCTGCCACTGCTCTCACAAGATGGAGCTGCTGCTTTGCATACTCTGCATTTGCTTGACCACCAATTTATCTTCAAATTATGCCATTTTTGTAGAGATTTTCACCACGCCAGACAGGGTGACTGAAGTCAGCTGTAGCTATTTTGGAACTGGTATTTTTTGTCTGCTCAGGCATTCCTCTTTTAATAGTTTCTGGGACAGATCCCCTAGTTTCCTCCAGTGGACTCGAGGAATCAGTGAATTTCTTCCTGGTTCAGCTGAGGAGGTGGGAAGGCTCTGCCATCATGGGTGATCTGGGGACAGGCAGTTTTCACTTCTCAGTCTCTTCATTTTCTATCAGTAAGTTTAATGAGGGTTATTATTTGCAGGTTGTAGCCTCCATTACTATTCATTAAAACTGCCATTTTTTTGCTGGTGGTCTGCATTGCTCAAAGAGACAGATGTTTTCATGTACTCTCTGTTTTCTGGGGTCATTTTCTGGGCTATATTTCTGCTTGGGCACTCAGTTGCCACCACTATTTGCCTTGTTTTGCCTTTTCACAACTGGAGGATTTGCCTGTATTTGGAAGCTGTACATTAATATACAAGCCCATACACTCTTGCTTTGGTGGTTACTAAAAATGGCATGGAAAGACCTGCAATGTGATGGCTTCCCAACTATTAAAGGCATGAAATGATCTAGCAAGGAGGAAAAGCAAATAATCTTTTTCCCCTCATGTTAATCCTGAAAGAAATAAAGTTGTTAGTTTAAGGAACATAATTTTTAGTAAAGAACTGAAGAATTTATTCTAACTGCACTATCACTAGGTAGGGAAAAGCAGAATTAGGGTGGTGATTGATAAAGGAAATAATAAACATGTTTTCATCTCTTACTTAGGCATCAGTAAAATTGTGACACTAGTGCAAGAGAAGACAGCTGGCAAATCCTGGTGCTGGTTTCTTTTTAGGTTAATGTTGAAAAAACCCTACAGATTTTTTATTTTTTTTTTAAGAAGCCCAGATAAACTGTCAATTAGTAAAAGGTGATGGGAAACTTCAACACCCACTGAATTGCTCCTGCTGCAACCAGAGCAGTGGTCACTGCCAGTGGCTGATGGATAAATTAAATAAATGGCTTTCCTTCTGTGCTCACTGGGACACTCATCAGATCAAAACCAGCCCTTCTCTGCCACCCTTCATCTCTGTTTCTGCTCTGCTCAGATTTCTTCCATTTGCTCTTGAGAGTCACAAAAATGTAATCACTTTTTCTCCCCTTGGTGTATTTTTTTGTAATGGCCAGATTGATAGAAAACCCAGCTAGAATATTTAGTGTGTTCAGGATATTTTTTGTTGCTTTGCTCTTAATCTGAGAGACATAATGGCAGATTCTTATTGCTTCCCTGAGATAGCAAATGCTCCCCGTTATTGCCGGAGTTATTAAGTTAGACATTGTTATTAAAAATACAGAAGGCTTTAAAAAATCAATAAAAGAACTTTTCAAATGTTTGTCTGGGGGAAAGGTGGAGCTGGTGTTTATATAATGCCCTGCTTTGTAGAAGTACCTGTGTTCCTAAAAGCAGACTTGCATTTGGGTCCTGTAGCACGGGCAGTGTTACACTGAGATAATTACTTCAGAGTGCCTTCACAGTTATTACTGTGGTCAGTTTACTGCTTACACTTCAGCAGTAGTGAGAGAATGCTCAGCTCCTGTCCTCTTGACCTAATCTAGTCTTTATAGCACCATAATCACTGTAACTGAGGCACTGGTTCTCTGCTGGGCTGCTCTGCTCTGCTCTCCTTACCACGCAGATCTCCCGGTGATGTGGCTGCAGGGAGCTGGAGAAGGAAGCAGAATATCAACACTCATCACTAGCATGCTCAGATAAGAGGAGGTGCTTCAGCTGGGAATATTGCCCTTCAGCTTTTGTTGTTGTACAGTGCCTTGTGCTGACTGGGAGGGTGAAATGGTGCCACCCTGGGCTGGAGCCTTCCCACAACTGACTCCCAGCTCTTATTTCTTAAACACTGCATGTGACCAAATGCTGGCTCAGCTTTGCATGCATTCCTACACACAGAACATGTATTCCTACACACAGAACATGTATTCATGCACATAGAACTTTGCATCACCATGCAAAGCAAGATAAGCTTTAAACTAGTTGAAAGAATTGGTGATTTCTTCTTGAAATTTCTCCTTCTATATAATATAATGTATTCCAACCACTGTAAATCTTTGTGTTAATGCCAAGGAGATATTTTCTCCAGAAAGCTAAAACATTGCCTTTGGGAATTGCTCATCAAAGGAGTTGAACTAAAAGGATAACTGTGATCAGGTGTTCCTAGGCTGCATCACTCATAAAATGTGGATTTTTGTCACGCTGTGATGAGAGTCCCTGAAAAGAGATGTGAATTTCCTTGCTACTATTAACATTGAATTTGTGTGTGGCTAACACCTAACTGAAAAGAATATGGGATGCTTAGATTTTACGGGATGTTGTGTGTGTGATGAGCTTTATCACAGCCTTAGTTCTGTTTTTCTCTGTAAAATGCTTAGGCAGAAATATTTTTTTCTTGGAAGATAAGCAAAGATGACTTGCTTGACACTTCAGCACCAGAATAATGCAGCAGAGTCATATAAGAGCATGTCTATACGTGGAAGTTCTATCAGGAATATTCAGTGTTGGCAGTTTTCATGGACTTCAGGCAAAGCTGTGCAAGTATGGTCCTTCAAAAAGCTTTATTCCATAGCTACATGATGAGCTGTAGAAGTTTTTCTTGTCTACACTTGAGATATTGACCAAAAGAACTGGAGATACCCATAGTTTGAAAGCTGCTTTTATTCCTAGACAACTGAAATACGGTTTTCTTTTCTATTTTAGCAACTATACAAGTTGTTCTAAAAAAATACAATATAAGTGAATCCGAGGTTTTTTTCGTTTGTATTAATTAGAACTAGAATTAATTGGAATTCTGGAGGGTTTTTGTGGTTCCATAGCTAAAAGAAGGTTGGATGTTGTGCTGAATAAAGACAAATTCCTACATCATACATGGTGAGGAAAGCATAGTAAGAACATAAGGTCTGCTTTCCTGGCTCAGAATAGCTCTCTGTCTAACCTGTATCCTGCCTCAAGTACCACTCTGAGCAGATGGTTGGGAAAAGACTACCAGAAACAAAGCAGACATCATCTCTCTCTCACACCTTCCTACTTCCTAACTCCCAGGATCTTAAAGAATCTCTGAGCTGGAGGCTACCTAAGGACCACTGTGCTTAACTGTCCTTTAGAAATGCAACTAATTCCCTTTTAGGGCCATTTAAACTTCCCTCATTCCAGATGAGTTCTGTGTTCCTGGGGGGTGGGGGAACACAAAACAAAACCTTCTCTTTGTTGAGTATCTGCTTGCTGATGTATTCACTAGGTATTCATGGGATTTGTGTTATGAAAAATAAGAATTCCCTTTGCTCCATATCATTATTAATTTCATGTAACAGAATCCCAGTCTACTAAATGTCCCCTTTGCAAACAAACTCTTCCAGCCCCCTGATGCCAGAGCCTGTCACCCTCTGCACCTCTGCTGGTGCCACCATGTGCTGCTTGGCTTGCATGGCCAAGCCTATTCACAGCACTGGAGATGTGACTGCACTGCTGGTGACATAATCCTCCTCTTCTCTGGGTTAGTCTCAGTTCCTCTCTTGAGACTGCTAACCTTCAGGTTGCTTTGGAATGCTGTGGCAATTTTTATTTACCTTCATTTTTCTTTAAGATGACTGTTTGCAGACTTTTTTCCACTAGTAAAATGGACTAAAACCATGCTGAAAAAGCCAGTTATACTACACTGGCCTTGTTTCTGAAATGGAGGCTTTAGGAATGCATGGTAACAGCAGCTCAGTTTAATTAGCTGAATTTAATTACTCCACAGAAGTGAAACCAGCTGGCCCAACTTAGCAGTAGGAAAGTGGGATATTGAAATCCAAAAGCTGGACACCTTGAGCTTTGTAGCCAAACAGGGATGAGCAGTCTGGTCAATACTGTGTTTGATGGCTTTAAGCACTGCAGGTAAATATATATATATATGTAAAATTGTTAATTCTTCAAGTATTTTCTCCAGGTATTATCTATTCATGTAAGAACTTTGAAGAACTTTTCATTAGAAGCTAAGAATTTGGGGCTAAATTTAAGTTAACTTCATCCTCTGCTGTGTTTTGCAATATGAAGCATGAATACTGTACTAATACTGAAAATATTAAACTGCTCTTCAAGGTTAAAAGAAATTAAGAATTACAGGAAATAACCTTGCAGCTTTAGAAATTTTTGCTACTGCTTTATGTTTCCTGAGTAAACTTAGCACCGAGAAAAGGAAAACTTTGTATTAAAGAAACTTCTTAGACATAATGTTTAATTGCAACTGGGTGACCCAATACATGTTTTGTTTTGACTTATTAGGAATCTATAATACAAATTGAGATTTCTTTGTGCTAGAAAAGCATCTCACTGCAGCAAAACTCTGCTATAGCTTAGTAAACTGCAGGACACTGCATCTGGGAGTTTCTGAATAATTTATCAGAAGTAATGAGTATCATCATGTGATGCTGTATCAAAGGAGCTGCTCAAGTGCAAGCCAGCTGGGTACAGCCACTGTGTATCAAATAGTGCCTTGAGTCCTCTGGCTGCAAAAATTAGTGAACGTAATGAGCAAAATTAGCAAACCTGGGGAGCAGCCTCCATGGATACCTATTAGCAAGAAGTAATTTGATTAGTGTGAAATCTGTGGAAGTTCATTATTTACACAGTTTGCTAGTGCTGAGAGAGAAATCCATCCCTACCTGCTCAGGTCCATTTATGCAACATGGACATACAAATACATGAATTACAGGGTGGGTACTGGGTGTACTTATTTTCCTGTGTAAGCTTTATGGAACACTAACAGAGTATTTAGTTGCTCAGAGTCTAAAAAGAATTCATTTAATGCCCAATAGAATCTTTTGGTTTGATTTTCCCGAAAGGCTTTATAGTCTCAATAAAAGTAAATGCTTCAAAACCAAGATCCAGGAGAGGCTGACAAAACACATTTTCCAAGGGAAAATGCACAGCTCTGGGAAGTCTTAGACTGATGCTTTTAAGAGGCATGTATATTTAAAGTGCCTTTTGTGCCTCTTCTGCACGGTGCTGACTAGGAACAGGGAGCCCTGGCTGAGAACTGGGAGGGCCAGAGCTGCAGAACTGCCAGCAGAGCTGCATCTTCAGCTGCATCTGCTCTGCATCTCTGGGGAGAAAGTTCTGCTCCAGACATTCCAACCTCCTTCACTAGCTTGTCTCTAGTAAATCTACTACCTGAGTGGCTTAACAATGAAGTCATTTACAGCACCATTTGGATCCCCAGCTAAATACCACAAAACCCCTGTGCTGATGGATTTGTGTCAGTGGCTTTGGTAGCTGTGGCTAATTGGGTTTTTCCTCTACAGACATGACAGAAATGCTGCTTCATAAGGGTGCCATTAGATTGGGAAAACAGAGGCATGAATAGAATGGTTTGTAAATGAAATGACCAGCTGGGGATTCCCAAATGGCCAAGGGCACAGCCTGGCTGGCCTTAGGGAGCTGCACTGCAGTGGGGAACTCCCCCAGGCTGCATCAGCTTCTGGTCTGGACCTTCAGTCCAGGGTTGTTGTTTGATGGAAATTAAACAGAAGCCTTTTCTTTTCAGTAATGATCTGAAGAGTGCTGATTCAAATACCAGCCAAAAAGAAAGTTTACAGCAGTTCAGAGTGACAGACAGATTTGACATCTTTAGGTCCATTTCTGTAATGTGTGAAAGCAAGGAAAGTATTCTACTGAAGTACTGAAATACATTAAATGTACATATTGCAGCATTATCCTATGGAAATTTGAAAGTGGAGGACTGCAGAACAATTCTCTAATACTATATACTAACATAAAGCAGAAACATTCTTAAATTACAAAAATAACCAGAAAATCCTTCCAAAGCTTTTGTTTATTTACATGCAAAGATATTTTTATAAAAATAGGTGCCCTTTTCCAGACGTGAGAGTGACAAAGTGGAATTTTTAGTTATCCACATTCAAAGACCTACTGTTACCTTATTTAAATTCACTCTACTGAGAATATAATATAAACATGAAATGTGTATTGGAATATTCTTACCTTCTATTGAATTTTACTAGGCAGTATCTTTCACAAGGAATAAATATTAGTCTGTAAATGTAAAAAGCTCCATTGCACACGCATGCACTGAGCTGTGTGTCATCACTGTGTCAGCTTTTTAACAGGTTAATTGAGAAAGGTAAAATAAAAACTTCAATTTATAAAAGTAATTTACAATATTTACAGGCCGAATGAAGCATTTTATTCTTTTCTGTCTTTCTGCTTTGTATGTCATAAAGGTTAACTGAGCCAAAATGAAAAGGACAAAACTGATTTCTTTTACAAAATTTAATCTGACCTACAGATTTGGGACCATTACAGACACACATATTTGCAGCAAGGCTGGCAGTATTATGATCTCACAGAATGTCCCATTTCTAATTATCCTAGTTAAATTGATAAATCTGTGATAAGAAAACAGAGCTGTCACTTAGCATCGTGCATCTCATCCACTGAAAGCTGTAGGAGAGCTCACATCAGCTGGCCATGGGTAGCACCTTCTGGCCCCACAACCTTCAGTGGTACCCTGGAGTTCAGTCTCCAGTTGCTGGTCAGTACAGGTGGACAGGGCTCAGTGCAGCCTCTTGAGAAAACACTGCAGCTGGAGTTTCTAACACCTTGGCTTCAGGAATAGAGAGCACTCTCCCAGCTTCCAGAAGGTGTGTTGGTGGCTGCTGTGTTCTGCAGAGAACTGCTGTGCTGCCTGCTGTTAGGGAGCCTTTGCCTGCTTTGTTTTCCTCCTGGATCCCACAAGTGTCATCTGGTAGCACTCCTTTTGCTGCCCCTCACCTGGCAAGGCAAGGCAAAACAAAGGCAAAGTTTAGTCTGCTGAGTACTGGAATTCCTAGTGTTAAGTACTTTATCACCACTGGGCTGAAAATGGAGTTCTTTATTCTCAACTGGAAAGCCATTCTGGAGTTCCACTACAGTTAGCACTGCACTACTTTCATTAGAAAATCAATTTCCTGGAGATGCCTATCTCCACTGGCTTCATATATACCAAATTGAAAGTTGGCATGGAGGTGCTGGTGCTCTTCCAAGGTAGAAATCCTGACTGCTGAAGAGGAGGTGCAGTTAAAATAGGGAAAAGCAATAGATTTTCCAGTTTCAGACTGGCTGCTGTTCTTGAAGCCTGAAGGACACGGCTCAGCTATTTTTGTAGTTAAAAGTAAGTCCCAATTCCCACTGTAGCTTTATGGATGACAGCTCCCATTCCATCCTGGATGTCTTTTGAGAAGCACCTCCTGATTAATCCCAGATATCCTTTCTTTCTCACTTACCACTTGTCCCTCAGTAGGTGTTTTCACAGGATCTACTCTGTATTCGTTTTGGTAACCTCTGCATCAGTAGTGTGGAGATGGAGATGATCCTGCTCAGGCAGGGGGGTTGGACTAGATGATCTTCTAGGTCCCTTCCAGCCCCTAATAATCTGTGATTCTGTGATTCTGTGTGCCTACAGATACTCTTAGTCATGGATGTGTTAGGATACTTTTTAAGTCTTTTATCTTCAGGAATTGGGTTTAAACCTGTCCTTTTTGAGGTAATTTGACATGTATAAAAAGCCCAACTTTTCTTTCTCTTGGCTAGAGGGCTGCTTCACCTGTTAAACTGTTTATCAGCCTCATAAACCTTCCTTTCTAGCCCTCCTATTTCCACTTCCATCTCTCCTCCCCTCTCCACCCTTTCAGTGATGTTAGCAGATGCTGAAGACATCAGGCTGATAGCCCTGCAGGTCCAGGCTCTGCCTTTATCAGGCTTTAAAGATGTTAATTCAGGAGTAAGCAATGTCAGTACTAAATCACACATTATCTGTCGTGGACTTCACCCAGGCCCCTATTAAGAGAAGGAAAATCTATACAACACGTTCTTTATCTTCCTCAATGGTGGCTGCTGAAATATTTGCAGATCGACCACTGATGATGAATTAATAGGTAACAGGCATATGCTAATCTGCTTAATGGCATCGTGTCAGAGGTTCTGTGTGCTGGCACTGGGGCTGTCAACCACTTGGAATCATTCTTATTTGGTATTTTTACCACATAATACCTAAATAAACACAAAAGAAATGCATCACTGAAAATGCAAAACTGAAGGCCTCAAATGCTGAGCTAATTAGAGGAATCCTAGACAGAAAGAGAAAGGAAGGAAACAGAACAATTTTAGGCACAGAGCCAATGAGGTACAAGGTGTTGGGGATGTCTGCAGTCTGTGCCTGTGTCCCTGTGTACATTGTTCTGTGCTCTCAGGGGTTATTTTCCCTGGATGCAGTTGTTCATGCAGTGTCTGGTGAGCACCTGAAGCCCAGGCTGTGTTCAGCAGCCAGCTGTGGTGCAGGAGCTGTGAGCCTGGGGAGCTCACTAGCACTCAGTGGACTGAGGGAAATCCTGCAGTGTGATTTGAACTCTGCTGCCTGCCAGGTCCATTGTTGGAAGAAAGTGGTTTCGTTTTAGGCTGTTTAAAACTAACAAAAAACATTACCATCATTTATCAAGCCAACTGCTCTACTTTCAGTATTATCACCCTCCAAGACAGAAAACCTGCAGTTTTTGCTTTTGTTCTAGCAAGAGATACATGAATACACCAGTACAATAAGATAGTCCTTACCAGCTTCCTTTTATTTGTTTAATGTGCCCATTCAAAATCAGCATCACTAAAAAGCTTTTAAATATCAGTTCAGGAATCCACCAGCTTTTTAGAAATGACTGTTCAGTCACTGCAGGCCAAAATAAAAGCAGATATTGTATTATAAAATCAATATATAAATTTAAATTTATAAGTAGTCAATTAATATAAATTTATATTAGACATTTCCTTTTATGAGTTGATAATGAATACAGAAATCTTTGTGAAAGTTTGATGTGTGATCTAAGGTAGGGGGGAAGTTATGCCTGTATTATATTTTCATTTCAAGTTAGCATCTTGCATCACTCATCTGTGAGTGCTGTCATCTTTTGCTGGGCAGGTTTGCTTTGTTGCCCAGTCACCCTGGAGCTGGTTTGTATCAGCAGCCTGGAGTCTCTTCCATGAACACCCTGGTATCTGGAGGAACAGGCAGAGCCCACAGTTGTGCTGTGGCTGTAATTGCCAAACACACCTCCTGCCTGTTGCCAGGCACGGGCTGGGAAAGCAGTTCTGGAGTCTTTGTGGTACTGCAGATACCACTGTTCACCTGTTTCAGCTCTGTAACTGCACTTGGGTTACTCACCAGATGATCAGCTTTTAGTAACCTCTCCTCAGGTGAGAGGAAAACACTGACTGCAAATGTAGCTGAGGAGAAAACCAGTCCAGTTCTATATTTTGCATTGCAATTGGACTCGTAAGTGGTTGCAGGGCCACTTTGCATGTTTCTGCCACCTTATTTTCTTTAAGTGGATGAAAGGCAGAAATCAGCAGCTTCCTAAGTTGCTATTCACCTATCCCTGGTGATGCAATTAGTCCTGTTCCCTGCTAAGATGATGATAGTTAACTTGATAAAGTGCATCTGCATGAGGGGAGCTGTCACCCGGCAGAATGATGGCTGAAGCTGGTGCACAAACATCAGGCTGCACCTTGAGTTTCTGCTTAGCTCACCAGGAGTGCCCAGTGCTTTATTCTTCAGAGTGTCTAAAAATAGACCTCAGATTTTCTCTGAGTTGGGCAGGTTTCACCTTCCCGAGGGAAAGGACTTCATCAGATAATTGAAAAAGGCATCCTGGCATAAGCAAGGGATGTTATGAAGTGCACAGACAGGAGATGTTTTGTCTGCTCTGACCTAGACTTGCAGAGTAGACCCGTCCTCAAAAGGTGTGACTGGGAAGTACAGAGAGTTTTGGAAGACCAGGTCTTTTGTACCAGCTTCTTCAGTATCACAGTGAACACTAATTCAGTAATTTAGTGTTCATATGAATGCCTATTACAATGCATAGTCAATCATTTTTCATTTAATAATTTAACATGTCATTTTTCCAATGTGCCACTTGCAGCTGGCACTTCTGCAATACATTTTATTTTTCAGACTTATTTTAGTGAATCACCAGATAGAGCAGCTGTGACAACTCTCCATTAATTATGTCTCTGTGTTAAATTCTAATGAAAATATGACTTCCAAGGGAAATTCACCAATAGTGCCTGAGTACTGGTAGTTAAACTACCACTAGCTGGTAGCTGAATTGGTTGATTAAATATTTTTATAGATATTCCCATAGTTGTATTAGCCTCAAATATTATTTATGAACAGTTTGCCTTTGGGATTAGAATGAAGAAAAGCAATGGAGGTTTTCTGTCACAATAGTAATTAGGATTGCCTCAGTGCACATTTACCCTGTGCCAATCACAGGCAACCCAAAACAGTCGACACGGGTGCCATGGCCTTTCACTTCATTTAGTCTAAGCCAGGCATGACAACTGTGTTTCAAATACAAAACAAAACAAAAAAAACCCTCAAACCAAAAATACAAAAGTAGAAATGGTGATGCCTTGTATCTACTCCAGTTTATAAAGAGTGAAAATAATCAATGAGAATCTTAAGTCTTTTAAGATAGTGACTGATGTGCAAGATGCAAGCAGCTGTTTCACCCAGTCTGGAACCAGACATGAGAGTGGGATCCAGAAGTGCTTTGGTAATTCTGTATGTCACATGTGTGTGGTCTGATGGCTGCCCTTCCCCAAGGCCCGGGGAAGAGCAGGTCTGTGAAGTCAGATCTGAGCCCTCGGGACACAGCTTATTGCCCTGAGCCCAGGCTGTCCGTGTCAGCTGGGGCTGGAGCCCCTCCAGGCTGCAGCCTCCAGAGGGGGGTGTGACTGAGAGGAGTTTGATGAGGCTGGTACCTCCAGCAGGGCTGGCTGGGTCCAGGGGGATGTTCCCAGGAAGATCCATCAAAGCCCAGTTCAGTGGGTTTCTATTCCAGCCTCATTCCAGAGTGGGTGGACTGAGGGTTATGTTGGGGAGGAAGACCTGTTTCATTGATTAGTAGGACTTTCTTACCATCTATTTATATGGTTATGACCTCTTTTTAAATGAAATGGCAACTGTTCCATTTCCTCATTGAAGATAGAGGCGAGTGCTGTCTGCAAGAGCCACAGACATACTGGTTCTGTCAGCTTTGTGATTCCTCTGTCAGTTTGTTCTCTTTCTTGCTGATATACCAAAATGCTGACAGCTTTTATTCTTTGAACAAAGCCTAGCAAGGAAGTTCCTGTTGAAATGTGATTATTCCTTTCACTGACACAGGTGGGGCATGTTCCCACTTACTTCTGATTCTGTAGCTGTGCTCCCAAAACTGTTGCCCTTCACCTTGTGGGGTTTTTTCAAACACCAGATATTTTCTAGGGCCTGGCAGCATTCCAGAGCAATAGCTGCTGTGCTCCTGCTGAAGGGATCAGAAGTTCCATGTCACTCAGATGCAGTGCATTCCGATTTTTGCTTACCACAAATACTTGAATATTCCTTTACCTTGTATCCTTTTTTTTTTCTTTATGAGTCATAAAAAATGAGCTTCACCCATTTATCTTTAAATGCTGTCTTTTCTTAGTGTCCAAAAATCCCCATCTCCATTTCCTAGACTTTTGTTATTCCTACTGGAGGGAAAAGGTGGACATAGAACTGCTTATTTATTTCCACCAAATTGCCCCTTCCTGAGAAAGAATATGTCTCCTACTTGTCCTCTTGGAAACATAGATGCTCAGTGATGGTTTTCAGTGTGCCTCAAAGAATCTAAACCACTCAACCTTCACCTCACTCACTGTATGGCACCCAAAACATCTCTGGTAAAGCAATTTTAAGTCATGAATGAAGACAGTAGCTCTGAAGTTCACTCTTTCCCTAGCCCAGCTGGATGTGCACAGGCCCATCTCTGCTCTCTGCTGTCAAATGGAATGTTTCATGGCCTGACATGTTGCTTTTGCTTGGGATATAGCATCCGTGGAGATTTTGGCTGTCTAAATGGTCCTGCCTGCTTCCTATATGTAGACTGCAAAGGAAGGCCTAAGACCAAAAATGTGGTTTTCTCTCCCCATCCTTTATCTCAGTAAAGATCAAGGAATCCTGATGGTAATGCAGTTGAAAAAAAAAACATACAATGAATGAATTTAAATTAAGATAAAGTTCCTCATACAAGTGACTCATAATTTCACCTCACTCTTAAGGAAAATGGGATGGAGTGCTGCATGAACACAGAGGGGCCTGTCTGGAGGAAGGGAATCCAGGTACACAGGACACAGCAGTGGGAGCTGTGGCCTTGGTTTGGGAAACAGCCACGTGTGTAAACAAGGAGGCTTTGCTATAAACCTTTTGAGGCTGTTCTTGCTATGACAGCTTCTAAAATGCTGGCTGGTTAGTGGCAGATCAAAGCTAGGCAATTCAGTGACAAAAACTAAGCTTATAGCTGAGCTGAAGTACCTCACCCCAAATCTCCACAAACACCCGGGAAAAGGAATCATGACCATATATTTTAACTCAGTCCTCTAAACAATGTCCAGGTAGCCCCAGATGCTCACTTTGTGTATGGAATGTGTCCTGGCACTGGCTGAAATGCATGCACAGTCTACTCCACTGTGAAAAAATCACCACTGTAAAATTTCCCCTGTGCTTTGCCCCTCTCTCTCCCTGCTGCTGGCACCTGTGACAGGGAGCTCCCCTCCCAGGCCTGGGACTGAACTGAGAGCAATTCCACCTTGACTTTTCACTGTGCACCTTTTTCCTCTGGTCCTTGAGAATTCATCAAGGACACTTGATCCAGGTATGTCAAGGAGGCCAGCTTGTTGTAAGTGACCTCTTAACCAGTCAGCACTTCACCCTGCACAGGCACTCCACACTTAGAATGGCTCCAGGCTGCTCCCATTAACCTTTGCCATGTCTGAAACACAAACTGGGCTGAAACAATCTACTTTTGGGTAGGAACATGGGCATTGGAAGCATATGATTGTGTCTCATCCATGCCTCATACACAGCCACTGAATCATACCAAAATGAAAGCTAAAATGGTGAAGACTATCACCATCATGATGGCACGTGGGAAACTGAGTTGCTTGCTACTAGCTGTAGGTAAAAATTCGGCTCATTTGCAATGTATATAATACTGAAGCCTTACAAGAAGGGTTTCTAAATGCCAGGGCTGTCACTGCCTTTGAAATAAGGGTGGAATCATTACTCTGAAAATCAGTTTTCTCTGGTTTACCTCTCTGTCTTAAGTATGAATCTACTGTTGTGTGTTGCTGCTGTTGCAGATGGCATTTCCACCTGGGCTTTGTTAACCTGGACTGCACCTTCCATAGGCTGGCTGCTGGTGGGCTGTGGTAGTAACTGGTAATAATTCCTAAAAGAAAATTTAGAGGAAAAACATTGAAGGACTTACTGATTTAAAAAAAAAAAATAAAAATTAAGTAGACTTTCCATGATGATGCTTCCAGTGCTCATTTCAGATTTAGGAATTTGAAATCTGCACAGAGTCTGCAAAGGAGAAGAAATGACTTTGTCTTATAAGTTTTCTTGATATCAGTTCAAGAGAGTAGTGATTGAGACTAGTGAAGGACTATGGGCATTGATGGCTGAACAGTGAATGCTCTGAATTGTTCAGCAGCTTGACATAACTTCTCTTCTACAGAACTGGTTTGATGTAGAGAAGAAAATTGTATCTATATGACAAACCAGGAACTACTAATAATTCAACAAGTAATTTGATAGGTATTTTTTAACCATTTGGGGTATTTTTATTTATTTTTTTTAATTCAGCAATGCAAGGAACTTTAACACAATAAAAGGGAAAAAATACTCAAAAAATATACAAAACCAGATATAGAACATTTATGTTTATGCATACCAAACAAAATGTAAACTGTCCATTTATTCAGGAAAAGTTTCCGTTTGGATAAAATACAGAAAAAAAAAACAAAAAAAAATAATCAAAACTTTCTGGTTTGTTTTGGTTTGTTTTGCTTTTTTTTTTTTTAGGGTGTTCTTAAAAGTAGTTATTTTAGGTTTGCAAAACCAAGGCAATGTAAGGGACATGTCATGGCCAGTGCTTCTAGTTTACCCAGCACCACCAGGAGAAGTCACTTAACATTTGTGCCCAGCTCTCTTTCTGAGGACATGGAAACCAGGAAGTTTTCCATCTGAACTGTTGCTTTGGATGGGCCTGCATGAGGAGAATTTAAAGCACACTCATCAGACTTCTTAGAGAATAATTCATTGCACTTAAGGAAATGGTATTTGTTCAAAACCCTGGAGGTATAATCTTTCTTGAGAAATAATAAGTGGAAATGGAAAACAAATCCTAAGTAGCTCTTCCTTGTGACTGTTAATGATAGGTGGTATATCATGCTGTCAGTGACAGGGATTAAAAAACAGTATTTAAGGAAGTATATTGCAAACAACTCGCTTTTCTGCTTTTGTGATCCTGCTGCATCATGTCCTGCAGGCTTTATTAATACACTCCACAAAGGATAATGGTAAGGTCTTGTCTGGACTTGTCACTTAAGTGACTAAAACCACAGATGAGAGAGCAAATAAAAAATACCATTTACACTACTATCTATGCCAAAGTTTCTGCATTATCAGTTAATCCAGTGATAAAATATAACAGTAGAAACTATATTCATTTAAAGAACTGAAACCTAGGTGGACAGTCATGCCCATAGAAGCACCATCTGCCTCTTACCTTTGAGGAAAACTTACTGATTTACTATTCCAACCAGTGAAAATGAAAATGAGATAAATACTCCATGGAATTTTAGTTTAGTTTAAAAATGGGATGAAGAAAAATAAGTGTATTATGAAACACATGCACCTTAAGTCAGGGTGAATCTCTGACTGAGGGATGTCACCACTTCCTTGTCTGTGTTTGGTCCTCCTTCCTCTAGACTCCAAGGAGTGAACTTGCAGCACCTGTTCTGCCATGAGCACCCTCGTGTGCTTTCTGGACCCATTCCAGAAGATACAGAGGGTTCCTCCATAAACCTCTCTCACCCCAGACTGAAATATCGTTGGTTCAACTCTACACCTAGAGATAGCTGCTGGTGTGTTGGGGTAACTGAATCCAGCCAGCTCGAGGGGCTTTTGGGTAATGCTGTTCAGTGTTTTAACAGGCAGGCTCAGCAGGAGAGCCTGTCAGTGCTCAGTAAACAAGAGCTGATTGATTGTGGGCTCTCAGGAGGGGGAGCAGCCTGCACATTTGACTCCAGCTCTCATTGCTTGTGCTCTAGTAAATCTGCTGGCTGCAGAGCAAACAGCACTCTGCTACTTCATACCTTGAGAAAGAAAATCCATTTGCATCTTCCGAGTGGCAGGTGAGGAAGGTCAGCACAAGTTCCCAGGCATTCTGGAGCACCATGCTCTTGGAAAAAGAGCATTTGGGTTTTTTTCTTCTTTGGAAGCAGCTGAGATGATTTCAGCATCAGCTCACCCGTGGTATGAACTGCACCTGCCTTAATACCTGAACTTTCCTTTTATACTATTTTATTCCTATAAATAATAATAAATATTTTTGTAAAATGGGAAAAACAGGAGTAAAACAGTCTATAGGTTTTTCCAGGGTTATATATATATTTTTTTTTTTACAATGAAGCTAATATTTCCATAAATAATTATTTTAGTGTTTAGAGCCTTCTTGTATACCACTTGATACCTGTATACTGGTCTGGAGACCAGTAAAACAGTCTCCTGTGTCATGTGCTGAGGGTTTAGAAAGAGACATTAGTTATGGACAGAAGATCTTGGACATTCAGTATTTTACCTTGCACTCTTGTTTCAGCTCTGTGCACCTTATTAAAGTCTTCACTGCTTTTTGCAGTGCTGTATTTTCCTGTGTTCCACAGATGTATTGGTTTCCATTGTTTATGGTGGGGTTAAAGAAAATAGAAGTAGTCAAAAAACCTACAAAGAATAGCTTTTCAAAACCCATAATTCAGAATCCATTTCACTTGCACATGGAGTACTTTGTTTACTGCTGAGGAGCAGGAGCAGTCCCAGGAGTTGTGGCACTGGAGCTGAGCCTGTGGGAGCTCCCAGCCCAGTCCTGAGTCCACAGGCATGCCAGGCAGCNTGCTCTTGGAAAAAGAGCATTTGGGTTTTTTTCTTCTTTGGAAGCAGCTGAGATGATTTCAGCATCAGCTCACCCGTGGTATGAACTGCACCTGCCTTAATACCTGAACTTTCCTTTTATACTATTTTATTCCTATAAATAATAATAAATATTTTTGTAAAATGGGAAAAACAGGAGTAAAACAGTCTATAGGTTTTTCCAGGGTTATATATATATTTTTTTTTTTACAATGAAGCTAATATTTCCATAAATAATTATTTTAGTGTTTAGAGCCTTCTTGTATACCACTTGATACCTGTATACTGGTCTGGAGACCAGTAAAACAGTCTCCTGTGTCATGTGCTGAGGGTTTAGAAAGAGACATTAGTTATGGACAGAAGATCTTGGACATTCAGTATTTTACCTTGCACTCTTGTTTCAGCTCTGTGCACCTTATTAAAGTCTTCACTGCTTTTTGCAGTGCTGTATTTTCCTGTGTTCCACAGATGTATTGGTTTCCATTGTTTATGGTGGGGTTAAAGAAAATAGAAGTAGTCAAAAAACCTACAAAGAATAGCTTTTCAAAAACCATAATTCAGAATCCATTTCACTTGCACATGGAGTACTTTGTTTACTGCTGAGGAGCAGGAGCAGTCCCAGGAGTTGTGGCACTGGAGCTGAGCCTGTGGGAGCTCCCAGCCCAGTCCTGAGTCCACAGGCATGCCAGGCAGCTGGGTGTCTGCTGGGAGCCTGCACACACCTTGGCAAGCTCTGCTCTGCTGGGAGCCAGTTTCCATAAGCCTGTTTTCCTGAAATTCCATGCACTCTACCCCTTGGCAAAATGAAAAATACCCCCCGAGCCTCAGTTTGTTCCCCAGGCTGCACCCTGGGCCCCTTCTGGTCAAACCCACTGTGGGTTTTGCACATCACCAATCCAAGAGTTGCTCCAGTTCCTTGTAGAATTCAGGCAGAGATGTGTCTCTGAAAGCTCATACTGCATTTATACAGCTCTAAACCTGTGCCCAAGATTAAGACATTAAAATAGTAAAGGGGTCTTTTCAACACCCCTTTTCACACCCAAGGTAAGGAAACACTGGAACTGGTTCCATTACCAACTCTAGTCCAGTACTTTTGGTGTGAGTTGAGATATGTGTTAACTGCAAGTTTTTATTAAAAAGAATTCTTGGTCTCTTTTAGTGCAGCAGATACCCAGCACATAAATTTTTAGGTTAAATGGCTAAAGATTTATGAAAGCTTTAAGTAAGTAAAGATGGCTTTAAAATTGGATGTATCAGCCAATTTAAGCCATCAGTATCTGAGCTTTTCTCTGGGCTATCATCTCTTCATCCCACCTCTTTCCTTCCAGTTTAACCTGCTCACTGAAGTTGAGATTTACCATGTTAAATGACACTAAAATAAAGATTATTTTACATCTTTATGTATGTATTTTAACATGTCCAAGTTATTTGGAAGAAAATGAAGTTTCTAACTGATTTAGCATTTTCTCTTGTGTGCTGGCAAGTTCACCCAGCTTAATTTCAGGGAAATAAGCTTGTCATGGGGAGCAGTGGCTAAATAGAACAAGGCCTTTGGAAAGGAAGATCGTAGACTTTGCGTTAAGTGACAGCTAAGTTATGGTCAAAGGAAGTCTTTTTCTTTAGCATTTAACAAAACTTTCACAGCTGCAATTGTGTTGAAAGGTAATATTAAATTCTTTAAACTTCCAGTCAGCCTGTCAGAGATTCAAAGCACTTGCTAAAATGGTGTTCTGGCAATTGAGGTGCAGTCTCAGGTACTCTGTGTCCCATCTCTGTCTGATGCCATTGGGAGGCACAAAGTTTTTCAAACATTTTATTGTGGTTTGTGATATAACTGAGCTTCTTCTATGAGTGCTTCTCTTGGTATGCCAATTATTTCCATTTTCAGTCTTGCACAGGGAGAAATGGTAATATTGTAGGGGAGAAAGTGTTCTGCAAGTGAGTAAAATAAAACCTTAATATGCAAGTATGTCATTGCAATTTATTTTTTTTTCAATGTCGGTTTCAAAACTGTAAGAGAAGTAAAAAAAAATAAATAAAATCAACCATCAGGCAGTGTTAGGCCCTTAATCTTCAGGTTTTACTCCTCCAAGCTGTCATTACTCACTGATAGTCTGACTGATGTGAGCTGGACAACTTGCTGAAGCACTGATTTTGATAAAGCAAAATTAGTAACATTCACTAAATACTCAGCAAATCTCTGCTGTATTGGAAAGGCAGCATTCATTTCTTCATAAAGTGTTTTTCTGAGCCCTAGAATTGAGGCTGCATGACCCCAAGAGAGGCTGATTCCCTTCAGACAGAGGTTCATGGCAGTTTTCCCTTGGGGAGGTTGGGGACTTGGAACTGGGAGCACCTGGGACTCCCCCAGCCCCTCAGCGAGTCTCTGCTGCCTTCCAACTCTGGCAGGGTCAAGTCTCCACAGCTGCAGAGCTGCATTTGATCCTTTGAGACAGTGTTAGTTGAGATTTCATAAATACAGCTTGAGGAGAGTGCTTCCATCTCTGCATTTGCAGCTTTAACAAAGCCACATCAGAAGCACTAATCAGAACAACCCAGATGCTGAAATGGAGAAAGAGAGCAAGTTATGCAACCCTTTCTCTGTTGAGGTGAGATAGCCAAAACAAATTTACACAGCTTCCAGAGTGACAGAGGAACATACTCAGGCCTTTTATTTGTTGTTCTGTATGTACCCAGAAAGAGTTTAAAAAAATAAATACAGGCATGATTTTCCCCTGGGCATCCCCATTCCACACTGTCCCACTATCCCCATCCCCTGGGTAACCTCCACCACACTATTTTCAAGCTCATCAATCAGATTCTTTCAGGTCAGAAATATTGACATCCATGGCACTGAATACAACTAAACCAGAAGCTGTTTGAAAAATGTAGTAATTTGCTGTGTGGTAGAGTCCTTCCCATGGAGCTGTTAGAGTTTAAAGGGAAGTTACATTATTGATCTAAAAAGTGTATATTCACCTTAGTTTATAACAAAAGCAAAGGACTGGTTTTCTTTGAAAGTAATGCTAGTCAATGTATGGTTCTGGTTACCTCTAAAAGGAAGTAATCTTCCAAATTCTGTGGTCCTTTATAGCAGTGAAGTCTGATCTCTTTCACCAGGAAAGTCTGTGTCTTGGTAACATACATTGTAAGTTGGTCAGAGCTGTTGTTGATGCTGTACCAGACAGTTCCCTTACAACCCTCTGTTTATCATTTAATAGACTATCAGGAAGCAGTTATTGGCTTTGTTTCTTTTTGTCAGATTGGCTGCAGTGTAGTTCCATATAAAAGTGAAGTGTAGAATGTGTGCACTGTCCAGTTTCCATCAACGTAACACCCAGAAGAGGAGTATCTGTTTGCTAAGGGAAGCAAGTAGCTTCATTCTTAGGTGATAATGTCTTTCATTTCTTTTTATAAGTGAACATAAAACAACTCATATACGTAAGCATTGTGGTATATCATTAATTCTGTGTAGAGGCTTTAACTGCTGTTCTGTTCCAACCCATAATTTAAATGAGGCTTTGCACTCAGTCTGTATGAACACAGCGTGCAATAATTGACCTCTTGGAGCCATTTTTAAATCATCTGAGAGCAATGCACTCGATCCTGCCACCTCCCCTCCCACAAAGTCTGATTGCAATATTACAGTTGCAAGAGAAGGTATGAGCATGACACCACCTCTGATTCATGGGCATGAAAAACGTATGCATTACATAAATAGAAAGTGACATTTTGATCTCTTAGCATAGCAGGAATGGAATCAAGAGGGATCAGAGCACGTTCTCTGAATCTTGCAGCTGAGCTGAGGAGTGATCAGCAAGGGTGGGTGCCAGCAGCCTTCCCTCCTGCCAGCTCTGGAGTTCAACCCCGTGCTTGGACAGGCTGTGGTTTGTCAGAGGTTTGGTGGGTGGAAGAGAACTCAGCAGTGAGTGGCTGCAGAGCTGCCAAAGGCTCTCCTGGGCTGGGCTTAGTGATGTGTTGGTTCTGCTCCTTGTCAACAAAACCACCTAAATTGACTCTAGAAAACTGGCAAGGTGGAGGGAGTGGGCATAGATGCTTTGGATCTCTCAGCCTCTGATTAAAGGATGCTTTCTTAACAACATTGGTGGGGGGAGTGGAAGGAATTAGCCCCTTCAGATAATATCTGAAGCTTCAAATTGTCTTTTTTGTCAGAGGGAAAAAAGTCCTGTTTGTGTAGAAAAGGTATCAGTGTCTCAGGCCTGTGAGGGCATGACAAAGCAGGTATTTCTGTAAGGGCTCTTGTGCTTTTAAGTGGCTCCAATTATTTTTGAACAACTAAATAGAGTGCTCATTAAGCATTTCCCTTAAATGAAAATGATGACCTACAAGGTCATGTTAATTAAAAAGCACAGTAAGTCAATGTGAAGAGGTTCTTTCAGCACAAACAGTGGGGCCATTCGAGCATAACACTGTGCTCACAATTAGTCCGGGTTTGTTTCCATCCCTGTAATATTCAGAATTTGTAGGACAGGATCATTGCACAGATAAAAACTGCTGCAGATCAGTTCAATCCAACAACAGTCATGGGTTCATTTTGTGATCGTGAGCTGGGTCTGCTTTTACTGAGCAGAGCATCTGGCTGGCTGTGCTCAGGAGCAGTGTCAGTTTACCCCGCTGAGAAGCAAAGTTGACACGTTCCAAGAATTTTAATCACTTTCCAGAGTTTGTCTTTTGGACTGGTATGGTGCAAGATCATAGGCAGTGATGAAATTTTACACTCGAATCATCCCAGTTCAGCCCCAAGTGCCATTAGCTGCAGGAGGTTCTGTCAGCCCCCCTCTGGCTCCAATGGGCACAGCAGAGCCTGGGCTGGGGCGGGAGTTTCTGCTCCCTGGACCCAGACGTGCTGAGTCTGATTGTTCCTGCAGTACACTGCCTGGCTCTCCCCTCCCATTGCCCCACTGCCACGTGGGAAAGCCATCTGGCTGCTGGATCTGGGATCACAAGTGGAGGGGAAGGCTGTGGAGATGCACTGCAGCCAAGGGTTGATCTCCATACACAGCCCTGTGCTGCACTGAGTCCTCCCAGGGAACATCCCATTCCCTTTGCCTGCCTCCTGTGTGAGCCATACCTGTGCACCCTGTGTCCCTGTAAAGGCAGTGCCAGGATTTGACACTTGCCATCCCAGATGTTTGGACTTGGGGAAGGTGAGGGGTGTGTGCATGGCCAGGGTGGAAAAACCTTGAAATCAGGAGCCCTCTCTGGGGGTACATAGGGACATATAGCTGACAGCCCCTATGGAAATTGAGGATACTCCTCTCAAATAAGGATTTATCCCTGAAACTACAGGAAGCTGCTTCTAAAACTGGGATCTTACTAAATGCCTGTGCACATATTCTGTCCTCTCTGCACAAGTTCTGTACACCCCACTGAGAAACACCAGAGCTTGGATCATTCTTGCTCATCCTTGTTCAGGAAACACCACAGTTTTCTTCTTAGTATTAATAAAACTTTGTTATACATAGAGGATTTTTATACTGGTTGTAACAAGTTCTTATGCTGAAGTCTTTTTCCATTCAAGCAAGAGAGTTATTAGTTAAAATCTATGCATCACAAAAGAAAAAAATCAGAGATCTGGAATTGGAGTTAACAATTTTCCTGATGAAAGATTAAGATTGGAAAGTGGAATTTGGTGCCTCCTTACAGCATTGCCCCTTCTGCTGTTGCTCTGCATCACATAGGTGGCCAGCTGCTGTTTGCATTCAGGATCCACAGGCATACCCTGCTGGTCTGAACTGGGACAGCTCTGCTGAAGCCAGCAGGGCTCAGACAGTGCAGGCCAGCTAAGATCTGCCCCAGTCCTCACCCCCATCTGCTGGGTGCCTCAGTCACACCAGCTCTGCTGAGCACCTGCGCGCTGATGGGTTTTTAATGAGGCTTTGTGTCTCTGCCAGCTTCCAGTTTAATCACAGAGAATTCTTTGCTGTGAAGTTTCACCTTGGGCTCTGAACTTGTAGGCAGAGAACAAGAGGAGCTGTTTCTAGAGGAACTTGCATAGTAATAATAATAATAATAGCCAGACTACAAGGCAAGTGGTTTAATTCATAGGTTATGACATTCAGGTTTCATGAACAGGAAGGAGGAATTAGCCTCAGTAGACAGGAAATAATGAGGCTGACCCATATTCCACAAGAGTGGATGACCATGAGCTCCAGATTGGTGTGGCTAAGATAATGAGCACTTAGATGTGGATTTGTAGCCTGGCCTAATGCTGTGAAAGTTTGTGGGGGAAGATGTGTGTGTCCACTAACTGATCAGGGGCTGTCTCTGGAGTCAAATCCCATAAAGCAGTTTGACAAATCAAACTCAGATGTAAAATGTTCCACTAAAAGCATCCTTAGATGCATGAGATCTGCTTTCCCACAATGGGATGTTCTTCTTGGAACTTGGAGACTGAGTTAATATGTGTTCTGTGCTTTGCAGTAGACTGAAATACATTTATTTAAGAAATAAAATTTATTTATCAGGAGGTCAAACTGTCAGTAAAGGAAAAATAAATATAAATTCTATAAATTATAAAATATGTAAATAATATAAAACATTTTCTTTTTAAAAAATTATTTAAGTAATAATTAAATAATTAATAAATAATATAATGATGTCCTAAATTACAAATAAATTAATAAACAAAACAATAAATAAATTAATTTAAATTATTTTAAAATATTTTATTCTATAAATTATAAAATATTAAAAAATATAATTATTTTTAGAAGCTGTGACATTGTGGAACCACTAATTTAAGCTTCTGGTGAGCTATTTCAAAATCAGCTACCTACTTACAGTGGGATTTCTTAAATTCTTATTCTGTCCTCAGGAGAAATTACTTCAATCTTTAAAAATCTGGTTTTGGATAAACCTTGTAAAAGAGAAAATAAATGGTCACACATAAAGTTGTTTTCTTAGTGTGAATGGTTTGCAGATGTGTTTGTTGTCATAGCTGTGAAGTGGCTCTAGCAGCATTTGATTGGTACTGCTAATACTATTTTTTGTATTTTTCTACAATTTATCTGGGAATTTGAGTGCTTTATGTGTTCTGCCAGTAATTAGCAAAGTAGAAAGCCTGGGAGAGTATTGAAAGGGAAAGTTCCCCATTAGAACATTGTCAGGGAATATTAATAAATAAACTTTTTAGATGGGGAAGTGATGAGAATATTGCTCACCTACTGCCATGGCAGGAGAAATGTGGAGTGACTGTTCATCACCACAGTACCAAGGCAGGAATTTCACCAGTGCTCATTCCAGGGAATACAAGTAGCTAAGCTCCACTGCTTGAAATATTATATATATGTTTTACTTGGAGAAAAAGGTTCTAGAGCATCATTGCTGCAGCTCACAAAGGAAAGGCACCAGGGAGCAACTTCAGCATGATCATTTAAAAATGGAATATGCAACAAGTACTCAAGAGAACACTTCAGACTTCATGTCTTTGTTTTTATGTAATTGATTCTGAAAATGAAAGGATATTTTCCTTTGTCCTGTGCTCTTCAAGACAGAATTATATCAAAGAAGCTTGAGCCACAGTTCTGTCAGTTTTATTCTCTGAACTGCACCTCTGCAAGCTGCATTTTCTGTCCTTCCCACTCTGCTGTGGCTGGGGAGTCTCTGGCACAGACAGTCCATCCCATGCTGCCAGGTCTCAGAGTTAATGCACATACACAGATCTCCTCAGTGGCTATTTCTTACACTAGAAATCCCAGCATTTTAATGGAAATGTCTTTGAACACCAGTGGCCTTGCTGTGAGCAGAGGCACTCGTGTTGCTGATCAACACCAGCAGTGTCAGATGCTCAGAGAGAAGCACAGGAAACCAAGGAGTGGCAATTAAGGATTAATTAGAGGAAGATTCCTCTTAACCTTCATCAGTTTGTGATGTTACTTCAATCTGAAGGACATTTTTCCTTCAGTTATCACAAATATTCATTTGACTTACATATTTCTAAACCTGTTTTAAATACTATTAAGTCTCAGTGATACTCTGTGGTGGTGAGCTTTCCAGGTCTTAAAAAAAGAATTTATTTCTATCTATTTTAAATTTACTGTGTTTAAATTAAAAAGATGGAAGATAAACACATTCCATTTATTTTCTGTATATCCATTTGTAAAACAACCTCTATTTAAAATGGTTCCTATATTTTTATCTTCTCCTTGCATAGAATTTATTTATCTCTGCGTTCTTATTTCATACTAGTTCCATTCCCCAGCGTGGTGCTGAGGATCAATGGCCTTGTCTGCAGCTGGCCTGTTACAGATAGCCCTGAGCCACAAGCACTCTCCCCAGCTATTTCTGCACCCTTTGCATTGTGTGGACAGAAGTGTTGTCCATTTAACCTGCTTCAGCACACCCAAGTTGGAAGAGACAGCTATGAAGCTTTTTCTCTACCTGCCACGTGGGGTTTGTGATGGATCTAGACCTCACTGATGAGCTGGGGTGCTGCAGGGGCAGGGGTCCAAGAGTGGCTTCTCAGGGTATGTCCAGAACTAACTCCAAAGCTCCCAAGAGGAGATGGGAGCAGTGGTGCTGATGGGAGAAAGATTGGAAGAGTGCACCTGAGCAGTGCTGCTGAGCAGCAGCTTGGAGTGCTGCACAGCATCCGGCTGGCAGAGGGCTTCCCAGGAGCTGAGAGGTGTTCAGGTGACCTGTGACAGCAGAGGACATGGTGCCGGGCCCCCAGTTTCACCTGTGTGCAGAAGTCAGGAGTAATGGCATGGAAAGGAGAAGAATTTAATACATGCAGCCTAGTAAGGGGTGGTGTCAGAGATGCGACAGTCTGCCCTTCTTGCTCTCTGCCAGTCTTGCTGTTTGGTGCTAAAACCAGGCTAAGCAGGGATGTCACTGCAGCAGCTGCAGGGAAACTGTCCCATCAGTGCAGTGAAGCTGCTGTTAACAACCGTCTACCTTTGCACCTACTCAGCTGAGAAATAAAGATCCAGTGTGAGGAACACAATTGGATCATCTAACTGTACTGGAGATCACCATCTCGGCTTACACATACCTCTGCAGTATCAGAAAAGAAGCTGAAATGGTGCTAAGCATCAAAGTCATTAATGTCTGTACTTATATAATGAACGTGCTAACTCTATATTGTTGGTTGCTTGGTGCTGCCTACCTGCTGAGCATGCTGCTGAATGAGATTAATTAACAGCATTGCTATTCAAAGGTCAGATCACTTTATGTGGATTTCACGTAATAGAATCAGTAAAACCTTATTATTTAGCTGTCAGTTTTAATTATCAGATGGACTCTCCAAAGACTTATAATTCCCTATATGCTTTTTATTTCTATTTACCTGTTTTAACTACTCTGTAGTAGTGTGGTGTTTTAAATGGATTTAAACCTATTTAAAACCCAATTGCTAGTTTTAATATACATATACAAATGATCTAGTTGTCCTGCTTGCTGTCACTCTGCATATAAATATACAGCTATTTCTTCCTCCAGCTTTCATGACTGTATTCTGGTCACTTCATAGATGTGTGATCTGTCTTTTAGGGCTGTTCAAAAATGGTGTCCTTGCTTGCAGTGACATTATTTCCATGTTGCTGTACATATGAATTCATTGACTAATATCTCTACACCACAAAGCAATCAAAGCCAGAAGCCACAATGTGAATCTCACTTTCTGAATTCCATCTGAACTTTTAGGAAAAACAGGATTTTTATGAGTAGGTTGGCTTTTCTGTGAACATGTGTGAAATGAATATTGAAAGAAATCTCAGGTATGAAGAAATTGCCATATGCTAACTGACTTCCCAAAGCTTATTGTACACCTGGAGACAGCAGCACCTTTGCCTAGATAATGTAATTCAACACAGGAACACACAAAATAAAAGCTAGTGGGGTTTTTTTAGGCTACAAAAGGCCCTATGTGACATGAAGACATTCTCTTCACAGATCTGTGAAGTCAAGTATAAAGTCAAGTTATATTAATATTTTTATTATTGTCCCAAGTATTTTCCTCTGTTCTTGTTCTGGGAAATAGCTGGACTGTTAGTTTCCATTTTCTGTCCTTGTCCCAGGCAAGGACCCAGAAGCTTATTGCAGCTCTGTGCAGCAGGACAGGCAGGTACTGTACCCAGAGCTGCCTGCAGAGCACGGGCTGCTCCCAAACCACCTCAGAGCAGCTCCATGGACACCTCGTCTTCCAGGTGATGTCCTGCCCAGGAATGTTCTCCTGTTTCCCTGCAACTGCCAGGAAACCCACCCAGCTGAGGGCCCACATGTTAAACACCACAAGTGCTACAGAATCGTGGCTAGTTGCTTTAAAAGAGTTGCCATCTGCTTGAGGGTGAACATGGCCCTGGTAGGATGGACCTGTCTCTCTCTGTGTGACAGATCCCTGCACAGTTTCTCTCTTCCATTGCTTGGTCAGTCAGGCCACAGGTTTACCATCCATTACCTGCAGCAGCTGTAAGCAGGAAGAACCATCCCTTCTTTCCGTATGTCTGATACTTATGGTGATAACTGCTCCAGAATGTTGTCTGAAAATCCCATTTTAGTAGTGATGATTTTCTGCAGTTTCTTTTATTTTTTCCCATACTGTTTTCTTATACTATTAAAAATAAAAATAAAAATTAAATATATACATTTAAATATATAATTATACTAATCCTTTTACTTTTTTTCTCTTTTTTTTTTCTGCAAGACCAATTATTTCTTTTTACTCTCTCAATCATGAACTGCAGTAAATCACACTTCAGGCCTTAAGCTTATTTGGGGAAATCCTTTAACATTTAGTTTAAAGCAACAAATCAGGTAGATTTGTGTCTTTTAAGAAATGGTATTATGGAGATGATAGCATCAGATAGCATGGCAGGATTTTATTTCTCTTGTTGGCTTATTCTGTGTTCTTTTTAGCAAAGAAGTTGAAAATTACTGAGTTNTTAAACACCACAAGTGCTACAGAATCGTGGCTAGTTGCTTTAAAAGAGTTGCCATCTGCTTGAGGGTGAACATGGCCCTGGTAGGATGGACCTGTCTCTCTCTGTGTGACAGATCCCTGCACAGTTTCTCTCTTCCATTGCTTGGTCAGTCAGGCCACAGGTTTACCATCCATTACCTGCAGCAGCTGTAAGCAGGAAGAACCATCCCTTCTTTCCGTATGTCTGATACTTATGGTGATAACTGCTCCAGAATGTTGTCTGAAAATCCCATTTTAGTAGTGATGATTTTCTGCAGTTTCTTTTATTTTTTCCCATACTGTTTTCTTATACTATTAAAAATAAAAATAAAAATTAAATATATACATTTAAATATATAATTATACTAATCCTTTTACTTTTTTTCTCTTTTTTTTTTCTGCAAGACCAATTATTTCTTTTTACTCTCTCAATCATGAACTGCAGTAAATCACACTTCAGGCCTTAAGCTTATTTGGGGAAATCCTTTAACATTTAGTTTAAAGCAACAAATCAGGTAGATTTGTGTCTTTTAAGAAATGGTATTATGGAGATGATAGCATCAGATAGCATGGCAGGATTTTATTTCTCTTGTTGGCTTATTCTGTGTTCTTTTTAGCAAAGAAGTTGAAAATTACTGAGTTAAAACTCTTTAAATAAGGTTGATTTCCAGCATGGCTTTGCATAAAAATAGGACTGCAAAATCTGAAGTGCTGTTTCTACCTGAGGTTATTTAATATTTAAAAGATGGCAATGCTGGTTTGTAACTTTAATATGTTTTACAGTGAGATAGTAGAGACTCCATCACTGCCTTACTTCTATTTCCTTGTTTCATTTTGGTCTGGGTGCTCTCGTGGGGCAGTGAGCCAAGCCTAACCAACCCACTCTGCTTTGAGAACCTGCCTGGCTTTTTCTGCATTTTCCATGCTACAGTAGCCTGAGAAAGTCAGAGATGTGAACAAATGGAAAGCTTGGTTGAAGCATTTCCACAGTCATGATTTTATCTACTTCAAATTAGAATGAAAAATACCAATCAGAATTTGTCCTTCTGAAGGGTCTGTTCATAAATGCTGCAGTTTTGAGCTATTTTAATGACACAATCAGCATGTATGTCCTGCTGTTTGGAAGGTCTGTTGTAAAGAATGTTCATCAGGACCTTTTCATTTTAATGTGACCAAACAGGTTCCAGTGTAATCATTTATAACAATAGACAGTAACTAGGGCTGAGGAAATATTACCATGTAGTTCACAGACTTTTAACAATACTAGAGACAATAACTGAATACCTCATTTAGAAGTTCTGTTTTCTGCTTGTACGATGGCTACAAGTACTTCATAGTTTTTCATTACATTAAATATGCCAAAAAATACTTTCTAAAGTGTTGTTGTTCAGCACTTAGAGCCTCACACTTTCCATGAGAAGGTTTCCTTCTGATACTGTGTTTCAGAGGTCAGTTTTGAATTTTTGACATGTAAAAATTTATCCATTTTCCAAAGTTTAACACAGAAAAATTCTGTTCTGATTGGCACGAATAGCTTTCAGTGCAGAACATCACTATGTTGTCATAATTATCTTTCTCTGTCTGACTCAACCTTACAATTCCTGTAGATGTTCCTGGCTGCTACCTTGGGAAAAGCACAGAACAACATAGGAATGGCACATATTTACACAGCCATGTGCCAATAAATCTGAGTGCTGGAGTGTAAGACACTGAGAATCAAATACAGTGTGTTAATCGTGCCCATCACAGCATCCAAGCCTTGGTGGGCAGAGGGGGAGCTGGCTGCAGGTGTAAGCACCTGGCACAGGTACATCCCAGCTTTCTTAATCCCTCCCGTGCTGAATCCCTGCCAGGCTGTCAGACTGAAAATAGAGCATGTGTAATTTTTTAGCCTACTCAGAAGGATGCTCCTCTTCTAGGAAATTATGTAAGCTACAGGTTCTACCATGTTAAAAAAAATATTCCTAAGAAGTGAAAGAGCAAAAGCAAATTAAAATCTCTGCTTTTTGACTGAGGACACGGGTAAGGTTATACTCCTGGGAAATCAAGAATTTGCTTTGGACTGCTCTGTACATGAAGGCTGCAACTTGAAGGGGAGTACTTGGATTCTGCCTTCAAATAAAACAAATATAATCCCTTATGAATCTCATCCTGAAAAGAAATCAGCAGCCAGGTCTATCCTGATTATTCTCAATTTCTGCATACTTATGGAGTAACCAATTTAGGCTCTTTAGGCAAATTTACTTTTCATTCAGCTCCATTCAGAACAAATATTGTTAAGCTCAAATACTATCTTTTTCATATTTTGGTCCCTGGTTATGGATTTATGTTCTTAGAGTATCATTCCAGCTTTCAGTGACAATGTTAATTCCCTGGTAAGTTCTTGATTTACAACACTATTGTCCACATTATTAATTGTAATTAGTGTTATCTGATCCGTAATCCACGTCTGGCTGAAACTCAAGAGCTAATCCCAAAGCATATTGCTAAATCAAAAACCTGGGAAACAGGATTAATGGGGGGGAAAAAATGGAATTACAGCTACTGCATCTGAAACCCTGCTGAGATGCTTTTGCAGAATTCTGCTTGACAAAGCTGGCTTCTGAGGTTGAGGGTGGCTCTTCACATCATGCTGAGAGGTAATCCAGCCTAGTGGCTCATGGAGACTCAGGAGTCCTGGACACTGTCCCATACATTGCTGGAGATTTAGTGTGTGACTAGGAGAAATTCCATCTTTTTGTGCTTCAGTATCCACATCTGCAAGAGGAACTGTAATAGTAGTTGCTTTATTTGAGATTTAAAAGCATTGGTGTCTATGCTTAGCACATATCTGGGGCCAAATTGTTAACAGTTGCTCTGTCACTTGATGACTCCTTCTCACCTATGAAGGGGAGAGTAAAATGAGGGGATTGACACGAAAATGGAGGTAATGAGACAGCCAAACTGATCCCAAACCAAATATACAGCATCAAAGCTACAGTCAGCCCAGTGAATGCACAGCAGCCACAGCAGGAGAGCAGTCCTCGGGGATGGAGAGGAGCAGGAGAAGGAGGAAGAGGAAGAGCAGGATCAGGAGGAAAGCCTGTTGTTGGAGAATATCCCCCTATAGAATGAGGGTGATGGTTATGGGATGGGACAGACCTGTACAAACTTGGCTGGTTTGAAACCAGCAGCCTGCAGATGGTGGCTGGGCTGTGATTGTGTCCCAGCAAACGCAGGGCAGTTGGTGTGTGCTGAAGCAAGGGCATTATAAAGCTGCTGCTTGCCCCATTAAGTAAAATGGGGAAAAAATCTGTTTCCTTTAGAGTATGGCTGCCCTCATATGAGCAAAGCAGGTGATTAAAGGGAATATTTAAAGATAATTTTAATAGTTGCAAAGGACATGACTGCTGCTTGTACCTTTGAAAGCATCCCTGTTGTTGTATTCCAGCAATTCTTATGATAATCACTGCTTCTGTAGGTAAAGCATCCTATGCTTTTAGAAAAGTAAGTAGCCAATCCATAGAATTTTACCAGCTCTGAATGTCATGAGCTCATTTCTGATTAATTTCAGTGCAACCAAATCTCCTTTCCATTGACTTTAGTGTGAGTTGGCCCAGATTCAAGGGATTCAGTGCAAGCTGTAGCAGCCTCAAAGCAACTTGAAGGATGCCACCAGTACTACCAGCTCCACATTGAGATGCAGGTTCAGATTTGATGAGTTGATCTGTTGGTTTTCATGTTGTGAATCAAAAGCACAGTTTAGGCTTCCATATCTACATACTTAACATAAATGTTACTGCATGGTGTAGATGTTTTGGAACAATCCGTAAACACATAGCAGCAGCCATGTAGAAAAGGAAAGCTGAGCAGAGGAACCAGATTTAGCACTTCATATAGAAAATCCTCTGCAAAGCTGTTGGAGAAATTAGTTATTCAGCTCCACATTTGGAAAGCAAGTATTGCTGGAAGCAAGGCTTTTAAAGAACACACACAAGTCAGTAGTAAGGGTGATGCTGCAGAGAGCCATGATCTACCTGAAGTCACCACGTGTGCTCTTGAATACAAGGATCCTTCAACCCAGGAAATGCTGAGTTGTAACTAGAGGCAAATTCAGCCTTAATTGACTAGAAACATATCTGCATGTGCTGCAAAGCTCAGAAAAGCAAAACATTCAGCAGCGTGGCTCAGAAGCTAAAATGCCATCCATCCCATTTTCTACCATTTTCTCCATCTGCTTCCATCCCAGCCTGCTGATAAGAATATAAAATTGTTTTCTGATTTGCTCTTTATAGCAAGTAAAGCTCTTTTCATTACAGATCTCAGATAAAAACTTTTAAAACCCCTTTCAGGAGTTTTTTCTTGTTCTTGCTTCGAAGATTTCCAGAAGCAGTAATTTCTGATTTGTGGGGTTTTTAGCAAACCGTGTGTTTTGCCACTAGTTGACCTGTTGCTACTGTGGCTTTCTGATTATTAATTTGCACTGTCACAAAGCATAAAAGAGAGCCTTTTTTCATAATTACCAAACAAATGAGCATTAGTTGATCTCTGCCCAGATCTAGGAAATCTCTTGACAACTTCAATGCAGTGAACAGAATAAAATCAGTTTTCAAAGCGTGTTGAGTAGATGCCTGACTAGCCCTGAAAGGTTACATTCTGCATCAGAAGTAGGAGGATAAATTTAGTTTGCATGCAGCTTTGTGCTGCCAACTCTTAAATTAGACCTTTTCTGGGCCCTGAGTTCTCTCATCACACAAACTGTAAATGTGTCTGAAATTCTAGGGGCTTACACTCCACAAACTGGGGCCAATACTTAGTCCCTTTTGTTTGATGGAAGTTCTGCTCGTGCACCTCAGTTTAGAGTGTGAAAAAAAACAGAGGTCTTGGGTGGGCCTGAAATGAGAGGATTTAAATTAGCCATTTTGCTTCTCTTAATTTTACATTTTTCCAGTTAATTTGGTAGGGGGTGTTTGTTGCTTTGGGTTTTTATTATTATTTAATGTAATCATGAGGTAATTCCTTCTTTTGAGGAGAAAATGGAAACAGAAGAATCCCACAGATCTCTATACACTGGAGGCAGAACCTTGAACACAGGCATTTCTCATCCTTCTCATGAAACCTGAAAGCTCATTTTAACATCCATCTGCAGTTGGGAAGGGTTCAGTATTCAGCTGAAGGGTAACCCAGGGAAAGATACTCTTATTCCAGAATAATACCCACACACAGTGACAACTACACAAGAGCAAAGCACAGCCTGCCTTAATCCCAGGTTTCTTTCAAGTGGAAATAAATTCTGATGGGTGAAAGAACTTGGCTTAAAATGAGAACATCTAGACTTGAGAGTTTCTCATTTAAGTTACATGCTTCATATTGGCAAAAAAAAAAAAAAAGGTAATTTGGACAGACCAGCATATAGAGCACTACAGTTTGGGACTCTGAGGACCACTCATGTGATAGATAGGAATAAGAAGGTTACATATTGTTGAGATACCCAGATTATAGCTCCTGGAAGGTTAATTCTAAGAAAAATAAACTTGGAACTACTGTTCAAAGGTAATATCAAGATATCTAATGGTAGTAAAAGAAACTAATGAGAGAATCTGTAACAACAGACATAATGGAAAGAGCATAAAAAGAAAAGGTATCTTGAAGGAAAAAAGCAAAACAAAAAAACTTTTTATTTACAACTGTTACCCTACCAATCTTCTAATTCTTTAGTAGATATGTTTTAGGGAACATTCATCTTTGCAGCCTTTTTGTATGGTAATGATAGGGTGCTGATATACTATATGCTGCTGTACTGGAACATATGGCAGCACTGTCTGGTTTTGTTATTTTGATAATTTCCATCAACTGTGTATAAATGGAGTGACAAGGTATTTTCATTGGGAAATGTGACCTGCAGATTTTGTCAGTCTACTGTATGGTTTGGAATAGACAACAGAGAAAATACTTTTCTGATTGAAAATTGCACTTTGGTTTTTCAGAATCCTTTTATATACATTTGTTTCATTTCTGTTGTTAATTGTATTTGTTTCTATCTCTTTGAAAGGGAATGTGAAATGGTAGAACTTCTGGTAGAGATTCCCATTTCCTGGCCTCTAGATAAAGGTTATCATAAATATCCATTAACATTTAAAAAAAATAAGTGATACAGAAGGAAAACTGATATAGGGAAATTATTAAGGGCCTTTGTGTGCTATCTTTAATAGATCAAGGGCTTATTTTGGGGAGGAAGGGAGAAGGTTATACATTATATTCTGCTCTCTTTTCTTTCTTCCAAACATTTTCTTCTACTTAATAAGATTTGCATTAGACATGAGTCTAAATCAAAAAATGCAGACATACACTTTTAGATAGATTAAAAATTGAATTTCATTTTCATATTTGGCATCTCAAGACCATTCGTATTGCACTAATTGAATGAATTGTCCTTTCTTTAATCCAATATATTATTCTCACAAGATCAAATGCTGGTGTCCTTGATTTTTTAGGTTGTGGGATTTTTTTCCTTTTACTGACGGTGTCTTAAATTGTCCTTAATAACATAAATGTTTATCAGTTTATAAAAATTAAATAGCTAAGCGGGCAATCCTATTTGTGAAGCAATATTAATAGTTTCTCATAAGGATTTATCTCCTTCTGACCATTAGATTAGCTCCAATAAGACAGAGAAACTCGGGAGTGCATGTGTGCTGGGGGGGCAGGGGCTGCCCTGTTGCCTGTGCAGAGCTGAATCCCTCCAGGATGGGCAGCATGGGGGTGCCAGGGCCACTCAGGGATGGGAAGCAGATCCCTGTGTCCATGGGCAAAAGTGCTTCTGCTCTGGCAACTTCCACATGATGTGTGTCTGAGTTTCCTTGGTCCTTCTGCCCTGCTAAACATGCCTTCTCTGTCATTCCTCTGAATTACCCAGACTGGCTCAGGTTTGCACCAAGGGCACGTGCTCTGCATCATGTTGAGACCCTTATCGAGTGCTTCTTGTGAGGAGCAAGGTGATTACACAGAATAGCACAGACATCAATGTAGCCACAGCAGAATTCCCAATCTTTTAAAGTTGTTTTAAATGGTTTCTGTTGGGAAAAAAAGAATAAATATTCCTCTTGTAATTGATGGTTAAAGAAAGATCCTGACAGAAGATGCCAAAATTTTCATAAAAAGAACTTTAAAGAGAACAGAGCAGAAAGATGAGTGGTCTGAGTAGAAGCTCCCATCATCCAAGGCTAGCTGGAGCTGTGAAAGGGTGTTATTGTTGACTGGTTGCAGTGAATTACTTTTGCTACAGCAGAGAAGGTGCTGTTGCCTGTTATTTTTAGGTCAAAACAGACTCCAGACTTTGTCATGTGAACAGACAGGGTTTGGAGCTGGTGATTACCAGGGCTTTGATACTAACACAGCAGTCTTCACTAGTTTGATTGGCTATTTCAGTATGTGTTCTCACTCACTGTTGTACCCAAGCGTGGATCAGGGTGTTGGTGATTGATTGCTATAAATCAGCTATAAATAGCTGGTGTCTTGGTTCACTTCATTAAATTATTTCAGAACCCAGTAACATCTGAGCAGCAGAAAACTGCCCCACAAATGGAACAGTGGGCAGAGTTTCTCTCAGAGATACTGTCTGGCACCAATTGCTTTAACAGACGGGTTCTGAGGGAACAGGAGCCTGACCTTGCTGATTGCAGGATGGCAGTGCTCATGAGGCCACCCTTTGGAGATAAGCAGATAGTGTCACACAGGATAGCAGCATTCTGAAAACCTTATCAAATAATGATGAAGTGCTGTCAGGATCAGACTCTTCAGGACAATGTAAAATTGACAGAGCTGATACAGCTCATACTTACCCTTTTATAGCTGTGGCTCTGAAACAGCTGAGTGGCATTAATTGCCTTTGTTAAAGGAAGACAAGAAAATGCAAACATTTGCAGGAGAATCTTAGACTGATGACCCACATGATGGATGAGGGAAATGTTGTGGATGTTGTTTGCAGCAAAGCTGTTCCTCACAGCATTCTTATTAAATAGCTGGCTGCCCTTGGCCTGGATGGGGCTCTGCTGGGTCCAACACTGGCTGGGCAGCTGGACCCAGGGAGGGCTGGTCAGTGGAGTTCAATCCAGCTGGCAGCTGCTCACAGTTGGTGCTCCTCACGGCTCAGTGCTGGGGCCACTCCTGTTTAATATCATTATCAATGACATTGACAAGGAGCTTGAGAGAACCCTCAGTAAGTTGGCAGGTGACACAAAGCCACTTGGGAGTGCTTGGGATTTGTCTACATCTGGTGCAGTAGTGGTCCTGGTGGAGTAGGTAATAGTTGGACTTGATGATCATAAAGGTGTTTTCCAACCACAGCAGTTCTGTGATTCTGTGAGTTCCGTGTTCACATCACAGGGGATTTTGTGTTTTAAAGGAGCAGCCAGCTCATGATCTCAAAACCAAGTTACACAATCCCTGTTCTCTTTAGACTTGGTACAGATAACCAGACTCAGCTTCTGCACACAAACTCAGAAACTATAAACACAATCATTCTCTCTTCTTTAGTCTGTATGGTACAAATTGCACAAGTATTTGTTCCTATTTTGACTTGCAGGAGATACCACTGTCTTTCCCTACTTTCAGCAAAGATAACCTGTTTCTTACTGACTCAAGCATTATTTTTTTTTCAAAGGGCGAAAGTAAGCTAAAAAAATTTTTTTAAAAATATATTTTTAAATTTAATATATATCTCTATATAAATAGAGGAAATGGAACTAGCAAAAGAGAAGAGATTGACAGATAAAGGATGAGAAATGTAAGATATGGAGGGAAATGAGAAATTTCAAGGCCAGTCCAAGCAAGACTTGCCCAGCCATTGTGCCAGTCATAGCAATCTGTCTTCCTGGCCTCACAGTCACACTGGTGCTTTCTCTCACTCATTGCCACCTGTCTTTTATACTCTGTGTCCCTTCGCCCTTTCACATTACCTACTTGTTTTTAAATGGTAGAGGGGAAAAAAAGAGATTAAAGAGAAAAAAGAGGCAGTTGCAAAGCATCACCATCTTCATCCCTTCCACTTAAATTCCATTACTGTTAAACAGCACGGATTTTCCTGCTGTACCAGCTGCATTGTGTAATTAGGACTGCAACTTTAAAGTGGAAAACTAATAGTTTTCTCATTTCACTGTGCACCAAAAGGCTGGCAGAGGCTGCCTCTGCCACAGGTGTTGCAAGTGCCCTCAGCCAGCCGTTTTACAGTCATGGCAGTTGCACAACTGGCTTTGTCAGTGGAGCAGGGAAAAAGATGTCCCTAAAATGCATGTAGTATTCAATCCTCTGCATTTGTAACATGCTTTATAAAAGATTGGAAGCTAATTTTTTCCCATGATACAGAAATAATCTTTCACTGTAAGGACAGACCAGTGAACCAGAAGTAAACCCAGCCTGTGAAATGCAAGCACCTAATTATATATCTAAAAAGAAAATGGACACTGGTTTAAATCCACAAATCCTGACTGCTGCTCAACACAAATGGCAAATTTTGGGATTGAGCACACATATTCTGTAGACATACAATATTTTCCTCAAAATAATTCAGGTTCACCAAGAAATAACTAGCTATTGATTAGTGCACGTGATCATAAATGACAAAATTTAGCCTGTTGTGCTGCATCTGCAAGTTATGGAGGAGAATCCTAATATTCCATTTTAGAGCAACATTACATGTGAGGAGTAGCTATTGAGAGAGACATAAACTCAAGTCCCTTCCAGGTCTGCTTGACTTTAAGATAATAATTACAGTCTCTACACCTGTCCAGTAACAAAGTCCTAATAAAATTCTTACCCTCTGAGTTATGCCTGCAGATGGCCAGAGGAGTTTATTATGTTTTATGAAGACTGCAAATGAATAAAAATATGACCAGCCACTAAAAGTTGTTCTATCCTTATTTGCTCTGCATAGTTACAGAAAGTGACAACAGTACCAGTCTCAAAAAACATTTTGTCACTGCCTGATTTCTCCTGCTTGTAATTTCCTTTCAGACTCCTTTCTACTTATTTATGGGCAGCTTTGGTTAAACAGTGATTTTTATATTTTCTTTTAGGCCCTTATGCATGGATTTTTTGAAGTAACTGAGTCTCTGGTCAGTAAGGTCATGCTGCTCAGTAAAAACTGAGCCTTCTGAGCAGGGATGACCCAGTCTAAGCCTCAATCTGAATTGTTCTCATGCCCAGGAGGAGAAATCTTCAAAAAATTTCAACCAGCTACCATTAGGTTAGTCTGTAAAAGGCATGTCTTTGCATGCCTACATCTGATAACTTCTAAGTTGGTTTACAGAAGAATTAGAAAGGTGTAAAATATATTCAGGCAAAGATTTCAGGCTGAAATTAGATACTGTAGTGAGATATCTGTTCAGTCTTCACGTTTGGTGTTCCTGACTTTGTGGTAGACCATACGTTTTTGGGGATAAGTTGTAAGGGAAGCAGTTTGGAAGGTCTCTTTTTTTAAAAAAAACCCAAACTTGTAGTGACCTTCAATGTTTAAGGAGCTGAAGAGACTGCAGAACAATAAAGAGCAGAAATTAAAAGACTAACAGCAAAAGAGGACTTGAAATTGAAAATTTGTTTATCATGCCTTTGAGTTCGTGCAGCTTCAGTTTGGAGACTTACCTTCAACCATGAAATACAAATGCAATTAAAAGTAATTCATTAATATAATACCCCTGCAAAGGCTTACACTGAGGAAAAGGTTACTTTCTGATGCAGTAACTCAAATAGATCAGTTGCTGATTATAAAATTATTTATAGGAGTATCATGAAAGTCAGGTGCCTCATTTGTCTGGGTTGGTGCTTAGGATAAAAGCAGCCATATCACTTAGGAACCTGAAAGTTCCCTGGCTTACCAAACAGACTATTGCACAGGAATGAAAAAAGGAGCAGACACTCTCTTCTTCAATCATCTGATGTAGAGAAGCTTTTTCTGAGGTGGCTACAATGGTCTTTTGGTTGTCTTCTTAATCTTATTTTCCTCAGAAGTTCCAAGAATGGAAAAGTCCCAGGCTTACATGTGGCAGCAGAGGTTCTCCACTCACCACTGGGGCTGTAAAGATGGAGGCAGGGGGGAGGAACACATTCTTTTGGTTAAAAACTACAAGATTTGGAGAGAACTAGGAATACACTGCATCTTGTCTTTCACAGAATCACAGAATGTCAGGGGTTAGAAGGGACCTAGAAGATCATCTAGTCCAACCCCCCTGCCAGAGCAGGGGCACCTAGACCAAGTCACCCAGGAACAGATCCAGGTGGGTCTTGGACCGCAATTTTGTGCATGAGGCCGCCATTTTGTGGGCGCGGCCACCATTTTGTGAGCAGGGCAGCCTTTTTGTGCGTGAGGCCACTATTTTGTGGGTGGAACCGCCATTTTACAGAGTCACAGAATGTCAGAGGTTGGAAGGGACCTAGAAGATCATCCAGTCCAGCCCCCTGCCAGAGCAGGGGCACCTAGACCAAGTCACCCAGGAACAGATCCAGGTGGGTCTGGAGTGTCTCCAGAGAAGGAGACTCCACAACCTCTTTGAAAGACATTCGGGTTTGCTTGAGAGGAGCTATTTTCTTTGGGAAAAGATGCTTAATAATAAGCCAGACCCATGGTGAGCCACGTTGTTCTCTGATTTTTTTCTATCTTTTTTTCATCTCATTTTCAACACAGTACCCTCCTAGTCTCCTCTCTAGTGTATGGGTTGCTACTCTAGTCACTCCTAGGAAGGTTTTACACAAAGAAGGGAGAGAGGAGGGGGAAAAAAGGAGTGGAAATACATGCGTTGTCATTTTTAATGATATTGAAGTGCATAGAGTAAAAAATAGTGACTATGAACAGGAAAGTACTATTTTGCCTTCCTTATTTTTCCTTTCTTCCTGAACCATGTTAATACATGCAAACATCACTGAACATGAACACGTGAAGAAAACATGGGTAGAACTTAATTGTCTTATTATCCCATACAGTTAAAACTCTTGAAGGAAAAGTGACTTAGAAATCAGATTATTTTGTCACAATCACAAATTAACTGGACACTATGTGGCAAAGTGTCCTTATGAATGCAAACAAAATGGGTCTGGCAGCTTAACAAAGGGCCACGTACCTGCTTCTCATGCAAAGTTCCTTTCTGCTGCTGTCACAGAACTACACTGAGAGAGAGTTTTGGCAGATGGCATTACAATTCAAATAAAGAAAAATAAGCTACTGAATTCATACATATTTCCTTGTCATTCAAATGCCAAGGGAGTTTTTATCATAATGTTTAAAATACGGAGTGACTCAATTTGAGTGTTCCTTATAAATATAACTAATGCAAAATGATGAATAAGTTATGACAAGGAGTTACATACAACTAAAGCAGCTTTTTATCTATTGTGCAACAAAGCAAAAAGTAATAAAGGATGGGACTTTTAAAGTTCTCACCCTCGACAAGGCAATGGAGCCACTCAGGAGACAAAAGCAGAGTCTAATATTTCACTCATCTAAATCAAGAATTGCTACCTCAGAAGCAGTAGTATTAATGTGATTTTTCCAGGCCATAATGTAATCTCCTCCATCAATTGTATTGATTTATCAATTTAATCATATATTATTTAAATAACTAATGGATCTGCTTTACATATATCCTGCTACTGCTCAGAACTGTGAAAACATATTACTAAAAAGCATAGTAGTCATGGCAACAGATCATGTAGGAAGTACCTTGAGGAGGATTCTTCTGATTGCATACAACTTCATAGGCCACTTGGATATAAATTACAGAAATGTAGGATGTGCTTGATCAGAGCCCTGGTTTATTTCATCTGCTGTGAGATTTCCATCCGAGTCCAGTGTGTGATGCTTCTGAGGGAGTTGCAGCTCATCACAAATAAGTAATATGCCCATACAGTTTAGCAGTCTGGGCAGGATAGCTTTTTATTTGTGGCCCACCCACAGCTGATCAGTTCATTGTAAGCATACAAAGTAGTTCTTGGCTGGTTTTTTTTCATTATCACTGTAGATGCTACATTTTGCCATTTCTTTTTATAATATGTCTATCCATTTGCTTCACTGGCCTGTCACATAAAATCAAGTAATTGCCATTTGGTGTAATAACAAGGCAGGAAAAAAAGCAGGAAGCATTATGCTGTGTGCTTTATTTTGAAACATTGACTTGAGACTCTCAGGGCCCAGTGAGACAAATGGAAGTCATGAAACAAATGATTGAATAATTGCTAATGTTGATTGAGATTTTAATTAGTGTTTATTTTAAAAATCAGCCAGAAACAAGGTAAAATCTCCATTTGAGCAGGAAACATGGTTAGGGCAGTTGAAGCAAAGGGGTTGTCCTTTGCACAGAGGATCAGCTGGGATGTATGAGCTCTTCCATGGGATGGACAGCTGGCTGCTGGAGAGTCTGGGTCAGGGAGATATTGGTAAGGGAGACCATAGTGGGTGGTTGTTACTGACCCTCCTGATCAGGGTGAGGAACAACTCAAGGAAGCCTCGGATTAGAGAGTCTGGTTTTCTTGGTGGACTTTAACAACCCTGACATCTGCTAAATTGGTGAATTATGTGGGTGAAGCAAAGGCACAGGATGTCATTCACCTTTACTTCTGCAAGCTGTTCTGCACTGTCTCCTACAATACTGGTGTGTCACTTCAGGGCATTAGATCTCAGGATGGCTGGAGAGCTGTGCAGGCAGGTAACAGGTTGGGTGGTGAGGCTCAGAGGGTTGTGGTCACTGGGCTGTGCTCTACCTAAATGCCTGTGCAAGAGGAGTTCTGCAGGGATGTGCAGTGGAGTCTGTCCCATTTGACATCTTCATGTACAGTCTGAAGGTGGCAACAAGGTCAGCTATGCAGGTGAGCCCAGGGGGACCAGGCAACATGCTCAAGAGCAGGGCTGCCACTGAGGGACCCTTTCTGCTGAAGAGGCCAGCAGAAACCTTGCAGAATACAATAAGGACAAATGCAGAGTCCTGCACCTGGGCAGAAAGAAACTCTTGCAACAGTTCAGGGTGGGAACTGACTCCTTGGACTGCATCTGTAATGCTGCATCCAGCTTTGGCCTCTCCAGAACACAGTGAACTGCATTCAGCAGAGGGCACCAAGATGGTTGGGGCAGGGGCACCTAACCTGTAAGGAAAGGCTGAGGAAAATCATGATGACCTTGCTTACCCTTTAGTAGTTTGGCACAGAAAAGAATATTAACTTTTTTACAGAATAATGGAGGGTTTTTTTCCATGTTATACCAGAAGTTAAGAGGTGAACAGTAGCTAAAGTATGTTGAAGCTTATATATGAATTTGAAATACTAGTAGCAGAATACCTAGCTGCCTTCTGTGAGGCTTAGCCTGCACTATTAGCAGCTACATCTTTTCAGGGGTCTTTTTAGGTCAGTAGCCAAACAGAAGGTTTCAGGTTATATAATAGCAGTAAATTCAGAAACTCCATAAATTCACAGGATATGGTGTTAAACATTTAACAGCAAAGGAAATAATATAAATAAATGAAGAGACTGAAAAGCAAATATAAGAAGAGACTAACTTCATGAGATCAGGCAGTTATTAGGTAGAAACCCCTGTTTTGTAACAAGGCTGAATTGATACAGTCAGTAATGAGGTACAAGCACTGAAAGATTGGAACATCCAAAAGATCAAAAAGAATATTTCTTTTCAGTCTGTTTTCTTCAAAGCCTAAAGAATATAGCATTAAAAAAAAAAAAAAAAAAAGAGCTGTGTTAATAAAATCCGTTTCAAAGGCAGAATGTCCCACGTTGGAGCTGTGTGTGGCACGCAGCAAATCTGCTGGACCCCAGGAACACAAGTGGCTGCTGCAAAGCAGAGCTGATGTTGTTGGGGCTCCTCTTCTGCTGGGGCAGGGGGTGCCAGTGGCAGTTGCTCTGTGTGCCCCTCTGAACCAGGAACCACACTCCTCTGGCAGCCCTGCATTGGCACTGAGATTCATCCTGGAGTGACACCCTAGCAGTGCCTTGGTACTAGTTGAAAGCTGGAGCTGTAAGGGTTTCAGGGATGGCATTTAGATATTCCCTTTGTTATATTACCAATGAGCTAACGTGTAATTAACAGAGAATTCCAAAACTGTCTCACACTACCCAGCTGTTGCATTATTCTATGGGAGTCTGGGTGCATCCCTATGCAGTCTCCTGGGCAAAAAAAAATAGATTTTTCATTGTTTCCTAGGGTCTCTATTTCTCCAGCTTGTCACTTCAGTGGGAACTGTGATATCAACAGTGAGCTGGTGTAAGCTTCTCTCTCCCCAGCCATTCTGAAATACAAACCAAGCACCCAGGACAAACACAGAGTGGGACATAAGGGTAACATGATCTGATGGGAAAAAAAAGATACAAATTTTTAAAATAAATATTTTTCAATTAGTATTTCTGCTTTTCTTAAATCTGTTATTTCTAAATACATGGAAAATAGGATTTTGAAATTCATTTGGAATGTTTTACCAGAAACTCTAAGATTTCTCTTGAAAAGGTCCATGGAGAGTACTCTGACCTGCTTTAGCTGTTGCCCACTAGACTGTTGAGTTCTTTATTAAGGAAAAGATCTCAGGCACAGCCTACAATACCCTAAATTCTCAACATATATTTTTCCCCAATTTTCTTTTAGATCACGTTTGGTTTTTTTTTTTTATTTTTATTTGAATTATTAGCTCACAAACCCTTCTGAACTCTTGTTTTGATAGTTAAAACTCAGTAATTCAGTTGGCACTTTTTCAGTGTACTAATGCAAATCCTGATTGGATGCTACATAGCTCTGCATGTCAGAGGAGTACACCTAATGTTAAAATATCCCTACTGTGGGCAATATTTCACTTGGTAACGATGCTGGGAGAAAGTATTATTGAATTGATAATAATATGTATTAATATCTGTTCTGCACAATTAAGGATATAGCCCATCACGTTCAGGTGCACAGAAGGAAGAAGATGCATTTATCAGATGTGAATGTTAGACATTTGTTTCCATTGTGCAGGAAGAAATTATGCATAATGTCATTTTATTGATGAGAATAAATGGCACAAGAATGGTTTGTGATTAGACAGAACATAAACAGACTTGACTTTGTGCTGGTGGGAGATGAGCAGCTGGGGAACATGAGTTTGAAACTGAGCTGATGAGGCTTTGCTTGGAGTTGGTACATTCTCTAAGTTTTCCAGGTCTTCCGTGATAGGAAGAGTTTAGTTTTGCTAAGGAGGTAGGATTGTCCATCCTGCTTTTGTTATTTTCTCTGAGGAAGTGAATAATTCAACTTCCAGCTTTTTTATCTCGTTTCTCCTGCAGCCTTTGATCTGTAGAGCAGCCAAGTCCCTGCCAGTAATGGCACTTTGCACCAGAGTGGCTCAGTGAAGGAGATGCTGAGGCTGTCTGAGGGATTGTACCATTTTACCTGTGGATTTTCTGTTTTATTTGGAGCTCCCAGGTGCTCTGCAGATATGTGACCTAGCAGAGTTCACATAGGTGTGCGGACAGTAGATGAAGTCCTGACTTTTGGTGAGCTCTGTTATCCTCTCTCTCCCATGGTGAGGTGTAGCAGAAGGTTCCAGCAGCAGGCTCATGTGGCAGCCAGGCAGGGTGGACATGCAGTAAGCAAGCATTGCAAGCAGACACTCCAGCCCTCTGCTCCTGAAGGAGCAGGACACCATCCTGCTGCTAGCAGCACCAGCTCCCTGCTCAGCTGTGCTGTGCCTTAGGGTGTTTCAGGCAGCATTCTTAGTGAGGAACTCTACTTTAGACTCCCAGATAAATATTTGCCAAGACTGTGTCTCTTAAAGAAAGGGAAAGCTTGCAGCTACATTGGACTGAGGTACAGAGTATTTTGTAACTTCAACCAGCTCTTTTGATACCCTCTGTGCTGGGTAACTGACATGAAAAGGCTGCATTGAAAAAAACTGCATTTGAAACAGAGAGGAAAAAAAAGTGAGAGATAAAAAAGCACAGGCTGTTGAGTGGAAGGGTACAGCATTTTTTCTGAGAAGTCTTGTGTGGGTTAGCAAAGGATTCCTGACCTGTACCTGGATGTTAACAAGGCAGGTGAACCAAACTCATGCTGCCTCCCACGTCTTCTGCATCCTTATTGACAGCATTTGCTGTAACAGCAGGCACTGTGTTTTCCTTCCCTCTCTCATACTCTATTCTTTTGTACTGTACAAATATTTTGATTGCAGCTGATTCAAGAAATACCCAATCATCTTTGTTTCCAGGCTGTCAGTAGGGTGGTGACAGAAAACTGGCTATTGTTCTGAAACCTGGAGAGGCTTTAATGACTCTCTTTAACACAGTTAGTAGTCCATAAACTTCAGAAAAATTAACCTTTGGGTTTGGCAATGTGCTTTTTCATCTTCCCCTCCATCCCCAGAGAAGGTTAAGTGGCACCATCAAAATTCATTCTGAAAGACAACAGCATTCAGAAGGCAGAATAAGAGCATCTGGACCATTAGCATCAACAGGCTGTGATGAGAAGGCATTACCACTGATTACTAAAGTGACCTGCTTCAATTCATAGCTTTTCTTTCTCTTTCTTTCTTTTTCTTTCTTTCTTTCCTTCTTTCTTTCTTTCTTTCTTTCTTTCTTTCTTTCTTTCTTTCTTTCTTTCTTTCTTTCTTTCTTTCTTTCTTTCTTTCTTTCTTTCTTTCTTTCTTTCTTCCTTCCTTCCTTCCTTCCTCCCTTTCTCCTTCCTTCCTCCCTTTCTCCTTCCTCCCTTTCTCCTTCCTTCCTTCCTTCCTTCCT